>OMNN01071992.1:0-11397 GCA_900302755.1 Chromis chromis | reverse complement strand
GAGAGGAGGACGAGACTCTGGCCTGTCAGGTCTGATGATGTGATGAGCAGCAAAGACGAAGAGACGAGATGGAAGTAGGAGTCCTGACAGGAGTTGGAGTCTGTGAGGGAGAGGTAACCACACACAGACACACAACATGGATACACACACACACAACAGACACACACACAGACACACACACACAACAGACACACACACGGACACACACACACACACACACACACACACACACATACACACATGTGCACGAGGGCTGTTTGTCCCCAGGTCCCCAGCTGCTGAGTGCCGTGCAGATGCAACAACCAGAAATGAGGGATTATGGCTAAATGTGAAGGCAGAGAGGAGAAGACGAGGAAGGTGGGGGTGATCAGGGAGCGGAGTGGAGATCAGTGTGAAGGTCCGACTGTCTAAAAAGAAGACAAGGGTTAAGAAGTGTTGGAGGAAATGCAACCCGATGATGAAAAGATTAGCCACATGATGAGAGGCCGCAGGCAAGAGCGCAGGGTGAGATAAAATTAGAGAAAATGTCACAAAGAAAATGAACAGATTTTTTTTTTTAAAACAAGCCCAGAGGGAAGCTAAAAGAACCAACTTTCCCATTACAAATTTGATTACAAATGCATTGATTTCCTTGACTTTCTCATAAGGCTGTGTTGACACATGCAAGAAGAAGCTATAGTTAAAGTCTTGAATGTCGCATCCATTAATACACTCACACATTGGAGAAAGCTTCTGCAAAACAGCAACGCAGAATTTGTTTTCTATAATTCATAAGATTTATCCTCTTAAATGGAAAAACTGTTTACATCAGGAAAAAAGGGGTTTTTCACTGATATGCTCATAAATGTAATACATATAGAAGACCTTAAATAGGACAATGCATTCGGCAGCCTCATATCTACCTCTATTTCTTCTCGCTCGGGGTTACAGTCAAAATCCGGCCCTCTTTAATATTTAAAACGTTTTCACACACACAAGCTGCAAGTACTAGAGGCTGCTGCAGACGGCAAATGTGGTCTGTTTGATATTCTGTGATAACTTTCCCCCACTTGTCAACACATTAGTCAACTGATCTGGAGAGGATTGGCAAGAGCCCAAATTAATGTGCGCAAAAGCAAAGCCCTCTAGGAAGCTTAACGCTGTTCTAATTAAGATGCACATTCACATTTTCCTCCATCTTTTACCGACGTGTCCAAGAAAGCCTGTTTCCCTAAAACCTTAAATTGGTGGGCTGTCATTGCAAAATTAGGAGTTTTCATTAAATTCAGAAGTGTTCAGTGAAGTTTGCACCTATCTCAAGGAGGCCACATTGTTGAGGCTTTTCAGGTTTAAATTTTAACACGACTCTGGTTGCTCCGAGGGCCAATCATCAGCTCAAAAGAGACTATTAATGAGGCTGCATGCCGACCCCGCAGATCCGTCTCACCCCGAGTGCTGCATGTATCAGATCGGCAGCTGTGAAACATAATAAATTGAACACTTGCAGATCGCACTTGTTAACCGCCTCGATCGCTTGCTTACATCACTACCAGTCACACCAGCTTCCATTTCCCTGCCAGTATCATTGTTGCCAGAGCTGGCATCATATTTCCCAGGGGATTAAATGATGTCATCTTGAATCCAAAAAGCATCTCCTCACCTCTTCTCGGCGCAGAGCCCCACCTGGATCTGTTTCTGTCGGTGGAGGAGTGTTGACTCACAGTGACCTGAAGCTGGAGGGGCGTCAAGTCAAATCCAAAATCCTGGGAAGATGGAAGGAGTCCCATTAGGATACTTTTAGAGCAGAGAACATAGATGTGAACTACGGCGATCAGGCATAACATTATGACCACTTGCCTAATATTGTGTTGGTCCCCATTATGTGGTCAAAATGGACAAGAGGCATGGACAAGAAGACCTTTCAGGGTGTCCTATGGGGTCTGGCACCAGGACTTGGCAGTGGATCCTTTGGGTACTCTGGCTTGTGCAGTGGGGCCTCTGTCAGTCAAACTTGTTCCACTGCATCCTGTTGATGCTTGATCAGAATGGGGTCATTTGGGATTTAATTTGCATGAGGGAGTGTGCTTGTTCTGGGACAATGTTTATTTGGGTGTCTAAGTCTCATCAACACGGATGTTAAAATCCAAGGTTTTCCAGCAGAACACCACATAGTAGCAATATGATCAATGTTATTCACTTCACCTGTCAGTGGTCATAATGTTGTGGCTGATAGGTGTATCACCACATGAAGGTGAAAAGGATGGAAACATGCTGCAGATCATTACAGTTTACTCAGTAACATTACAGGAGGATTGTTGCTGTCTTCAGGCCAGGCAGATCTAAAAATAGTTTTATTGTCAGATCTCATGATGATTTGGGAATTAAGGTTATAAATGCAATACTTAAACTTACCTTTCTTGCTGAAACTTGATGAGAAAACTGATACTTCTCTCATATTTTATGCTACAAAAAGCACCCAGTTAGCTTAGCATAAAGTAAACATGACTTTTTTTGTTGTTGTTGTTTTGATTTTTTTTTCGGGTGGGAAATGAGCCAGATAGCATTTTGCCTGAGTGCAGGGGACTTCCTGGGGTCTCTGTAAAATGGCAACTTGTCACTTTTATGCTTTTATGCAAATCACGTAAACAAGATAAAATGTGTTAATTGGTGAGGTTTAGAGTCGCAGGTGGGCGGATGTTGGACACATCCAGGGTTTTGCTAAGCGAAACCATGTTGGCATGAATATTTTTTTAGAAAGCATAATTTACGAAACGTTTAAGTATTCCTTTGAATCCGAAGAGCTTCCATTTTGTGACAATTTTTAATGCGTTTATTATATAGTGACAGTGGGGAGTGACAGGAAATGTGACAAAAGGCAGCAGTGGAATGACATGCAGCAAATGGCCTCAAGCTGGCAATCAGAACAGGGACTTGCTGTTCATAACACGGCCATTTAAAACTGTTCTTTTTGTCCACTGCTTTTATTTGACATCTATAGTTATCATTAGTGTATATGTTTGTTGATTTGTTAATAATGTAACTATATTTAACCCTCTGAACCCCAAGCACTTTTTTTGCTCCTGTCAATTTTTTTACTCACTGTGGCCTTATCTGTCACTGCAGTATAAAGTCCTGCACCTCTATAATAATTATTATCTAATCTAACCTTTATTGATCCCTTTGGGGAAATGCCTCCTCTGCATTTGACCCATCTTATTCAAAGTTAACCTTAACTATACATACTTGGAGCAGTGGGCTGCTGTGGTGCAGCGCCCAGGGAGCAGTCAGGGGTTAAGGGCCTTGCTCAAGGGCCCACAGTGGTGGTGACTGGGACAAGCGGTTGCTCTCACTTTCCCACCTCAACCTCTTGTCAGTCCAGGGACTCAAACCAGCAACCCACCGGTTACAAGTTTGCTTCACAAACCACCAGGACACCACTGCCCCAGGAACAGTGCAACCGTGGCTTGACGTAGAAAAACTTTAAAATGTCTGTTATAATGCCACAAATCATGTAATACCATTATCGGAAAAAGTGGTAGCTCCTCATGCTATAGATATTTATTTAGTTATATTTTTACTACCAATGCAAACTAAGCATTTCTAACCTAACTCTGCACATCAACTCTAGAAAGAGGTTTCACCATACTGAATGTACCTTCCAACAACTTGCTCCTCTGTATACTGTTTTTGAGCCATGCTGCATTTATTTTATTAGTATTTTTTATTTTTTCTCTCAGTCTATCTTGTCGTCTTCTCTCTGCTATGCAGAAACACAGCCTGCAGTTCATCCAAAAAGTCTATGAATTGTTGTCACATGACTTTTGGTTGCAGCTTAGTCATGGCTTCTCAGTTGCACTGAGGAGGGCAGACTTTTTTGTCTTTTTTTTTAATAGGATCTGGTTCCACAAATGCTTTAATTTTGGTAAATTTTTGAAAAAGGCATGTAGAAAAAGAGATTTTGATGAAATATCACAATTTCGATCTTATTTTTGGTTATTTTCCCCAACTGAACTGAAACATGTCACACGTGCAGCTGAATAGCTCAGTGACAAACACCCCTGACCTTGGCACGGGAGATCGGTGGTTCAAATCCTGGTCAGGGTGCAGGTGTTCAGTGAGGACTCTTAGGCAAGGTCCTTAATGCTGCCTGTCTACCAACCTATGTACGTTGCTTTGGATAAAAGCGTCTGCTAAATGAAATTGGAATTTGTTTCTGGCTCTGATAAATGGTGTGAATTTGGCAGGGTTAAAGTAGTTATAATTAGCTCCTTCTCAACCAGCTACAACTGTAAAATGCTATTTACACATGAATGCCTCACAAATAATCATCAAATCATAGAATACATAGCACTGAGATTAGCTATTTTCTAGGTTGGATACTTCATTTTTTTTTAAAAATAATACCATACTGCACCATAATTTCACTTACTGTGTTGCTACTTTGATTAAACAGCCTGAAGTTCATCCGAAAAGTCTATGAATTTGAACTCATGGCTTTTGGTTGCAGCTTAGTTAGTCATGGCTTTTTTTCCTTTCTTTTCTTTTTTTACAAAATCTGGTTCTGCAATCTGGTTTAATTTTGGTAATTATTTTAGCTGAGGCATGTAGAATAGCGTGTTTTTGATGAAATATCACAACTCTAAGCTTGTTTTTGGTTATTTGTTTTCCCAATGAGACTGCATAATGCACACGATTTGTTCAAAGGCAGTCAGAAAGCTGAAAATCCAATCATTTCTGGTTCTCTTAAATGTTGTGATTTTGGAGGATTAAGTGGATTTTGGGGTTCAAAGGGTTAAATGAGTTATAATTAGCTCCTTCTCAACCAGCTACAACTGTAAAAGGCTATTTACACATTGATGCATAACACATAATCATAGAGTTATGTGATACATAGCTGTTACAGAAGCCATTTTCTAAATGAATACTTTTCTCCAATAATGCCACACTGCAACGTAATTTATAGCAAAAGTATTTCTACATTGTGGTTTTGCTGCTTTTAATTAATGAAACAATCCAAATGCTTTCTCCACTCCTGGAGATGTGTGAGTATATGCAAAGACTACTTTCCCTCAATCAGATAGAAAGCTTAGCCTCCAAGTGTTTCGCGCATCTTTCAAATTTTCAGCAGAGCTTTGCCTGCTTGCTTTAATGCTTCAGGCAGGTGGAGTAAAAAACTTAGTAAATTTGGTGTCTGCTTATATATTTTTGGGACAAACTCTGGGGGAACAACAACAATGAAGATAGTTTACTGTACCTGCAACGTACCTGCGAGCTGTGAGAGAGCGCTGAGCATCATGCATCCTTAATGCTGTTCTTCTGGGTTTTACTATGTGGTATTTTCTGTTTGATCAGGCAATGCAGACAGCACCAAAAGGACTGTAGCCAGGAATCTACAAATACAAAACAAAATGTTAATCAGACACCAAAAAATGATTTGGATTTTCACTGTTTATTCACTGATTTGATTATATGTAGGCTTATCTAACATGAACTGTTTTGAAGCCTCCTCCACAAGGCCTGGAATGAAAATACAGAGGAGGAATATAGAACCTTTAATTCAACATTTATTTGTTGGCCTAGATGCAAACAAATTCTACTACATAAGTCAGAAATGCACTGAAATCTGGATTTGAAATGCCTAACTTAGTTCAGAGGTTGATAAAATACCTCATAGTTCCTAATTCCTGAACAGTAGACAAAGCCCTGGAGAGTGTACCGATGCTCGATATTAAAAGAACAAAAAGCTCCGACCAACCTGTCCTCAATACGTACAGATTAAGATGAGAATAAACTTAGATTTCAACGTACAATAAAAATAGTAGACATTATAAAACAGTCATCACTCCTGAACATATATAATCCTGCAAAAAAAATCATCGGTACAGTAGGTCAGCTCATCCTTTCAGTGCTTACATAACATACAATATTCTATGCAGTTATTTATATTTTGCGACCTTTGGTGGCCTCATTGATACCAGATTTATATTTCTTAACTTTCTTTAGTTCTTCTGAACTTCAGCAGCTTAACCTAAAATTTAAACCTGCACAAATGAGAAATCTATTCGGGGCAGGAATTACGCAACACTCGGTGCTGTAATCATTGTTTTTCTGTATTTAGTTGACAGACGTACACACAGTAAATCTGTGGCATATTGTTTGTCCTGTATGGATCAAACTGTCTGTTCCATCAGTGGCATGACGGAGTGGAAGACAGATTTGGCGACACCTATGGGTGGAAGCTGGTGTAGCTGATGGGAGTAAAACACTCCACATGATACCTGCTGCCTGCCAACATGTTACCTGCTAGAGATGCTTCACGTGGCGCTATATTTTCCTCCTGAAAGCGTAGCTGCAGGATCTGTAAGTAAATCTGACAAGAGGTGCACATGGAAGTGAAACCAGACATATACACAATAAATCCACGGGTGCATAAACTGTATACCGTACACATTTTGGCTCAAAGCACTGTCAGAAATAATCCAGAAATCCATAGAGAAAACTGTGGAGGAAAAAAAAAAAGGTTTCCCAACCCAGCCAGGAATATAAAAGAAAAAAAAAGGAGGTGAGCTGTTGAATGCAGACATTTAATATGCTTAGGATGTGCACAAATACAGGCACAGAACGATATAAAGACCACAGCAAAAGGTTTGGCTCTGCAGCTACTCTGGATTTCAGGCAGTTCAAGAAAAATAAATAGTGCTTAATGTGCAGTTGTCATACGCAGTGCTGGCAGATGTATGTGAAGCCCTTAGAATCATCTTACCGTGATGTTTTTCTTTTACTTAATCAAACCCAGCCTCGTGTTTATAAATCCCCATATACTGACGTGTTTAGAAAGAATGAAGCGGCATGGGTGCAAAAGGGAGCTGCACTGGGTAAATGAAGTGATTAAATCAAGAGGATCAGGTGGAACATTAGTGTGTGCTTGATTATCCAAACATACAAATCAAATAAGAGATTTTAAAGAAAGTGTTTGAGCAATAAACAGAGAAGAAACCAGGTCAGTTTAGTCTTACCACCCAATGAAGGGATCCAAAAGGAAAGGAGATCTGAGAGGAAGAAAATGCAACTGTGAGGCAAATAGTTAACAAATGGACAGCCCGGAGGTGCCCGCCTCTCTGAAATATTCTCAATAAACTCAAGAAATCCTCGCAAAAGCCGGTCCAAAATGCAACTGTTTAGTCACAATCAAAGCTGCCATGTTTGGTGAAAAGCCAACTCTGCATACCAGCTGATGAGCCTTTTTCCCAGCACTGGAGCTGGTGGTTACGACGTAAAAATCTGGGGCTGATTTCCCTCCTCGGGACCGGAGGAAGTCGTGGATTCTGAGGCCTATCAAGAAATTCTTGAACAGAACGTCACTGGCATCCGTTTTGAAGTTCAAGCTGGGCTAGAATGAGTCATGTAACAAAACAAGGTAGTGACTCGGAGCATTCCAGGAAAGCAGCTAAGGAATGACTACGAGAAAATGAAGATTCTAAATAGGCCAAACCCAGGACTGAATCTGATCAGAATTAACAATTTTGGCCCACTGGATCAGTTTGCTGCATGTCGTTCCATCTCTCTCCTCCACACCTTTCCCGTCACTCCTCATCTGTCCCTTGTGGCAGGCGTTCCAATCTAAACTGGTTAATTCAGCTGGCAGGAAACGTTCCCACAACATTGCATATTGAACATTACCTACAAGCTCTAAAAAAAATTATCATAAGAAAATGTTTTAATCAAATGTTCAAGAAACAGTTTAAGATTTTTTATTTTATTTCCAGTAATGTCCCTATAAAGTTTATCTAATGTTTTAATGTCAACATTCAGAGGATGTTGTCAGAAACACAGATTATGTTTCATAATAACAAAGGAGGAACATTCTCTCACATTCAAAACATGTTTTCCAGATCTTATCGAGACCTCAGATTACTTTTTTTTAATAAGATGTTCCTATTATGTGTTATGTTACCAAAGGTGGAACATTCTAACTGCAACCTTCTCAGAATACTTTAGATATGTTCTTGAGGGAACGCATTACAGTACACTCTTTTTTATAAAACATTCTCACAATGTTCCATGATAAAAGGAAAGGAAGAACGTAAATGTTTAAAAATGTTTTAAAGATGTTATCGAGGCCTCAGAAGACAGAATGTTCTTTAAACAGAACGTTTTATAACTTTCCTGTAAAGTGATATTCTAGAAATAGAACATTTTGGCTTTGTGTTGAGGGAACATGCTATAGAATGTCTCAAAGGAAGGATGTTCTGAAGGCAAAATAAAAAATAAAAAAAACATTTTTAAGACTCTATTGAGACCTCAGATGACAGAACGTTCTTTGCAAGACGTTCCTGTACTGCAATATATTAACAAAGACAGAATGTTCTCAGGAAGTTCTTGAGGAACACATAACTAACATTCAAAAAATGTTTTCCAGATATTATGTAGGCTTCAGATGGCAGAATGTTTATTATACAGAATGTTTTATAACGTACCTGTAACGTGATGTGCTAAAGATAGAACATTTTGCCTTTGTGTTGAGGGAACATATTATAGAACGTTCTGGAAGGATGTTCTCAATGCAAAATTTAAAAAACATTTTCAATAATGTTATTGAGACCATAGATGACAGAACGTTCTTTATAAGACGTTCCTGTAATGCGATATGTTAACAAAGGTGGAACATTCTGCCTACAATGTTCTCAGAATGTTTTCGGGATGTTCTTGAGGAACACTTGATAGAAACATAAACATTCCCACAATGTTACATGGGAACACAGAAAAAATGTTGTCTAAACCAACATTCAAAATTTTTTTTCAAGACCTCAGATGACAGAACATTCTTCATAAGATGTTCCTGTGGTGTGATATGCTAACAAAGGTGGAACATTCTACCTGTGACTGTTCTGAGGATGTTTTGGGGATGTTGCTGAGGAACACAGTATAGAACCTACGAAGCATTCCCACAATGTTACATGGTAACAAACAAAAAACATTCTCAGTGCAACATTCAGTTTTGTAAATATTGTCTTACAATGTTATTACCAAACATTTTCAGAACATCTTTAGTTATCCTGCCTTTAAGAAGAACATTCTAGGAACCAAAAGAAAACTTCCTGCTAAAAACATTAGTAAATTTGCAGAACTTTCTCAGAACGTTTATGGAACAAAATAAAAACTAGCTGGAAAACTTTTCAGGAAGGAATGGGCAAAAGTCCCTCAAAGCAGATGTGACAGAATAAATCCTTGCAGCAGAAGTCATTTAACTGACATAAATGCTGCTATAAAAAGTGCCACAAGGTATTTTTAACATGCAAAATCAGAGTTTTGCTTAAATCAACTACTTTTGTTTCTCTCTGTGTCCATTAGTTAAATGAAATGTCTAAAATATTTAAAAGGTAAAACATGATATGTGTGCATGTGAAGGAAAAAGCATTTCTTATGTAAAACCACTTAAGTTAAACATGCATACATCAGTGATGTAATTTTCTGGCTCGACCATCTTGAATGGGCCATAACTCATTTTTTACGACTCCCAACCTTGAAGTAGGAGTTTCCAAGGTGCACTTGAATGCAGCACTGTGCTCAGTGATTGTCTCATTGATGTCCTGAGTTATAACAAGTTCTCCGAGGAGGAGGCATCTGTTTCATTGTTTGGGCCAGACGGTGCAGCTCGTCAGGGGAATTTCTTCTGAACGGCACAGACCTGCCCGAGCTACAGATGGCTTATCTCAAAGTAAATGATTCAGAAAACGATAATAGGCTTCAAAATAAGAGAAGGGGTTATCTCCTCTTCTCGCTAATGGAACGCCTTCCTCAGTTAGAGTCTGGACAGAACACTTGTTAGATTTCCGTTTCATGGCGGGAATGTGAAGCTCGGTGTCAGCTGCTCGGGGAAAAGGTAGGCAGCTTTAATCCACTGGCAACACTCCTGATCCCCCTCATTTGAATAGCAAGCAGATCAATTAATGTTTCATTTAGGCACAAGCAAAACATAAGCCTTCCCAGACAGGAATTTAAGGTGTAAATATGACAGAGTTAATTCTCTTACATAACCTAGCCAGAGACATCCTCGCCAGCCAAACGAAGCAGGCCGATTTCCTGGAAAAATTATGTTTTAAGTTGTCAACTCTGGGCCCCAGAGCAGGAGCTAAAACCCCTTCCACTGTCTCACGGTGTCAAAACACTGAAGTGAAATGTGCAAGTCTGGGCCTATAAAAAAAAAAAGAGTGAAGGGGACTGTAAGCCAAGACCTACTGTAATATTCCTCAATTATCAGTCTGTCAAGCTGAACGCACAAATGTCAGACAGAATCAGAAGCCACTGCCTCACAGGCCGAGTCAAACAGCTGTGAAACAGACATTAATAGACGCGATCACTTCTCTGTAACCTGCTTGGCTAAGTGTGACTCACATTATGTCAAGTAAATCATCAATCACACAAAGTACATCAAATTAACTTGGCACAAGCTCTGAACACACACTCACACACACATTCAAATACTCTTTGACCCAAGGCTGGAAATGAAAATCACAACCAGACAGCAGAATCTTCTCCTTTCTCTCTTGCGTGATTTCAGGGCCCGACGCGAAACATCAAAGACAACAATCTTATCTGCCCCCTCCGTCCTTTCCTTGACACGAACATTAGTGCATCTCAGACGTGTCCCTCCCCATTGTCAGCTTCTTTCTTGTTCTGCATATGAAGATTAGAAAGAAGCTGACAGGGGCAAAGGGAGAGGAGAGCAACGACGAGAGACAGATTTGTGGAGACATGAATGGCTTGCAGGTGTTTTTCCCCCTTTTTTTCTCCTTCTGAGAAAGTAGACATGGATTGAGTGGGAGACGTAGCCCCCCACGCTGTCATGTTTGCTTTACGGCACAAGGAGTGTTTGTGAAACTGAAGCGAAGGTGCTGTAAGGATGGGCCATGTGCAAAAGAGCTATAGTTAGGTGCAGCGTGAGGGTTTTCATGCTGCTCTCAACCAAAAGTTTTCGGATGCCTGCCTTTACATGCACATGAACTTTAATGACATCCCATTCTTAATCCGTAGGGTTTAATATGGAGTTGGCCCACCATTTGCAGCTATAACAGCCTCAACTCTTCTAGGAAGGCTTTCCACAAGGTTTAGGAGTGTGTTTAAGTGAATTTTTGACCATTCTTCCAAAAGCGCATTTGTGAGGTCAGGCACTGATGTTGGACCAGAAGGCCTGGCTCTCAGTCTCCACTCTAATTCATCCCAAAGGTGTTCTATCGGGTTGAGGTCAGGACTCTGTGCAGGCCAGTCAAGTTCCTCCACATACAACTGGCTCATCCATGTCTTTATTGATCTTGCTTTGTGCACTGGTGAGCAGTCATGTTGGAACAGGAAGGGGCCATCCCCAAACTGTTACCACAAAGTTGGGAGCATGAAATTGTCCAAAATGACTTGGTATGC
>OMNN01071984.1:0-13198 GCA_900302755.1 Chromis chromis | reverse complement strand
GTGCTACAGACTAGGCTGAAATGTGGCTGTATGTAACTTACAGGATGGTGTGTTGAAGTGAAAAAATTAAAAGTAATTTCAACAGTTATAGTAAAGGTGAAATGGAGGTGATTGTTTACAGGCCTGTTTAAACTTGGGCTGTAACAATAACTTTTAATTTACAGTACTAATAGTTTATAATGTATCTAAACTCAGTTGCCACTTTATTAAGTCCACCTAGTTAAAGTTGCAATGATCTGATTCAATAGTTTTACAGTAAATTCTGTCCTAATCAGAAATAAGAAAGTGGTAACCTTAGAGGGGATTTGCTTTACATGTTGATCCTTAATAACTGTTTGTGCTCTCTTCTCAGACCACCATGGCTGGTTCGACACCTGCAAGACTGAAGGTGATTTTAGGGGAGAACAACATTGAAAAGCTGACTCTTCCAAATGGCATCCCAGAGTCCCTAGATGACATTCTCAGTGAGATAAAGACTCCCTTTGGGTTAAAGGACAACCTCAGACTGCAATACATGGACCAAGATTTTGGCGACGACTTCTTCAATCTGAATTCCACCACTGAACTTCAGAGTTTGGGGACAATCAAGGTGACAATCATGGAACTGAAGTGATCAAAGTCTGTATGCTTCAGGATTTATTACTGTGAGCTTTCATGAATTGGCCATAAGTTGATGTGGTTGAGATTGTATAACACTGAACTTAATGACAGAATTCACATTTTTAATTTCCACATATGTTATAATTTCTAAGGGAATTTACATTTTGGCAGGTATGCTTCAGTGGTTACTTTGTGTTCTGAGTTTGTATAAAGCAGGGATGGCCAACCAGTTACAGACAATTTGCATTTTTTTTCCATAATACAGTGTCTACTTTGTGTTTTGTTTTTAGATTAATACAGAGTTCCAGAGGCTCATGGCTGTTCCTCTTGAGGAGAAGTTCATGGCCCATCAGACGTGCACTCAAGTCAGCTGATCAAAATCATCCGTGCTAAAGGAGGAGCAACACGCCAAAAGACAGTGGACATCATGGACACTTTGGACCAGGTAAATCTGTACCATCAAACTTAAATCATAACTAAGAGGGCTGTCACAATATATATGTATCCTTCATGAGTACATTAATATGGGCAGGCCAATGCTGACCATGGCTTTCATATGCATGAATGTTTTTAACGACTCAGAAACTATACCACTGAGCTCATCCCTTTTTCTTTCTATAATGAATCTCTGGGCTTGTAAATGACTACCTGTTTTTAAATAAAGTAAGTGTAAGAGTTAAGCTATAAGAGTAAGGATGTCTGTCTTATGAGATTTAGAAAAATAAAATTAATCAATGTTTGTTGTTCTAGACTGTGGACATTAATCTTCAGAGGGCATGTGTGCTTAAAGCCCTCACCATCTTCCTGGGAGAAGAAGCAGATGACCTGATCAAGGAATATCATGTAAGTTTCAACAGTTATTTGCATGTCGGCACATCTTGTCAGAGGGACACACAAAATATCCTAGATTTAGTGTATTATAAAAGAGAGATTTTCTCAAATGTTTGAACAACCATAATATCTGAACCATGGTTAGATTGCTGACAGTTGTATTTATTGTCATGGCCATTATGGAATTCCCAGCAACAATACACAACATATTGGATCACATTTTTTTAGTGAGAAGGATTTGCCTGGCTTAGTTGATTATACAAAGGAATAGTTTGAACTTTAGGGAAATCTTATCTTTCTTGCTTACAGTTAGATGGTCAGATTGATACACCTCTCTTCTAGTTGTGGTGTGTGATGACACCCAGCCAAGAAATAGCCCAGCACATAACACATTGGTACATCATCCAAAAACGTTATCACTGTAAGAAGTGAGGCCATTGATGATTTGTGTTTGTGTCCTGTCCTGTACCCCTCTGTAGGACTCTGGAGCAGATGATGTTCAGAGGGACCTGGAGCAGCTCACCATGGCACTTTGTGATAACACTGTTGAGATTGTGAGGCGTATGGGTGTAATGCTTTGTTGCACTATTTTGCACTTTGCTGACTAAATAACTTTGTGGTGCTACTTACAGTTACTTGTGCATTTTGTGCATATGTGTTTTAAAAAGGACAAATGTGTAATGTGATGGCCCAGAAGCTGTGTTGTTGGCCATAAAGTTCATGGTTATTTACATTTATACAATAAAGTATAAAAACCATCAGATTGAGTTTTTTCTTTTTTTTTCAGCCAACTTAAAATTGTAATTTTAGTTATATTAAACCAACTAAACTTTCATTGTAAGGTTACTACAAAAAGTAATTTTCATGAAACCATAATATTAGGTTAAAAAGGAGCAGTATTTTACTTTTGGGTTATGCAAATTATTGTGTTGGAAAAACTGAAAACTTTAAGTTGGCTTTCCTTAATTTTAAGTTGAATTAACGCAAAACATTGATTTGAGAACAATTAAATTATTAAGTACATTTGACTTAATAAATTGTGTTAATTGAGTTTATTAATTTCATTTCAAAGAACTTAATTCATTTAGGTGTTACCAAATGAAGCAATTCAATTAAGTTGGTCCAACTATTTTCTTTTTTCAGTGTATGTTGAAATCACTTCACTGGCTCCCTGTTACATTTAGGATCCGATTTGAAATTTGAACCATCACCTTCAGTGCATTACATGGAAAGGCTCCTGCTTATATTGCTGAGCTACTCCACCCCCACCAGTCAGCTCGATCCCTCAGGTGAAATATGCTAAATGTCTTGTCCGTTCCTCGGACTCGTCTTAAAACACGAGGTGATCGAGCTTTTGCAGCTGTAGCTCCCAAGTTTTGGAATGCTCTACCAGTCTCTTTTGTCTTTTAAAAAACAGCCAAAGACACATCTGTTTAGACAGGCGTTTGGTTAATTTTGTATGCACTAGTCCTGTACTTGTTATATTTATTTACTTACTGTGTGATTCTTTTGTTGGGTACTGTGCTTTTAACTATGTATTGCGCAGTCTTGCACTTTTTACCTTGTGGCATAAGTAGTCTTTTATTGTTTTGTGTTTGTGTTTTATCCCTGTTGTAAAGCACTTTGTGATTTTTTGTCTGTGAAAAGCGCTTTATAAATAAATTTTACTTACTTACTTATGTCAACGAAATCATAGAATTTTTTTATTGTAATTGCAAATTCATCAATAATCTCTTAGTACATAATACATAAATTCAAAGTGCATAAACAGATTGTAGGAATTGCTAGGAGGTACTCAGGTCCACACAGGCAGTGGGAGTGTTTGACAGAGTTCAGTTCCCTTATTGATCTGGGACAGCAGACATTGTTCAACTTTCAAATCCCAAATAAACTTTTGTAACTTTCAAGTTTCTTTCTACTGAAGCCTCTTCTTGTAAATCCAAAGCTCACTTATGACACCAGGGGACTTTTCAAGGAAATGAACCTGCATCGCCTGACGTGCAACTTTGTGTACTGGAAGTATTTCGAAAATGTCAATAAGCCGCTGCAACTGCAACACCTGCAATCCTGACAGAGATGTGTGTAATAAAGTCCTCCACTCAAACACAACCACACACAGCTGTCTCAATGCACTGTCATGCTTAGACAGTGCGGATAAAAAATACTCACCAGGAAGTTTTCTTCTTTAATTGCTTCCCCACACTGGTCAATGTAATTTGGCTATTTGACAAGAATTTACCCAACAAAAGACTCTTTCATGTCTAAGTGAAAACAGATTTCTACTAGAATCTTCTAGATTGTAGTATAAAGACACCTGTAGCTGGAAGGTCCAGTCACTGGTAAATCAGTACTCCTGACTATAATTACACCCTGAAGACAAAATAACACTGCAAACAACTCAAGCAGGTTATTGAGAAGCATTAGTTAGGGCAGGGTTGGACAACATGGTCGAGAGCCACAATCCAGCATGTTTTAGATGTCTCCCTCTTCCAACACACCTGATTCAAATGATCAGCTCATCATCAAGCTCTGCAGAAACCTGATAATGATCCTGATCATTTGAATCAGGTGTGATGGAAGAGGGAAACATCTAAAACATGCTGGATTGTGGCTCCCGAGGACCAGGATTGGACACCCCTGAGTTAGGGGATGGATACAAAAAAAATCCAATTTACTAAATATCCCATGGAGTCCATTTAAATCCATCATTCAGAAATGGAAAGAATATAGCACATGGGTCAATCATCCTAAAAGAGGCCTTCCTAAATTTGAGACATAATGGTGAAAATGTCATGCTTTTATCTTCTTTTTAGTTCCTGAAATATTGTTGTTCGACCATACACTATATTGCCAAGAGTGTTGGGACGTCTGCCTTTACACGCACATGAACCTTAATGACATCCCATTCTTAATCCGTAGGGTTTAATATGGAGTTGGTCCACCCTTTGAAGCTATAACAGCCTCAACTATTCTGGGAAGACTTTCCACAAGGTTTAGGAGTGGACCCAAAGGTGTTCTATTGGGTTGAGGTCAGGACTCTGTGCAGGCCAGTCAAGGGCCTCCACACCAAACTGGCTCATCCATGTCTTTATGGACCTTGCTTTGTGCACTGGTGGCAGTCATGTTGGAACAGGAAGGGGCCATCCCCAAACTGTTCCCACAAAGTTGGGAGCATGAAATTATCCCCCCTACACCAAACTTTACACTTGGCACAATGCAGTCAGGCAAGTACTGTTTTCCTGGCAACTGCAGCGATTCAGGATTGAGGAGTTGCACAGAAGTGTGTATGTCGGGGCTAAAAGTTATTTTTAAACAAAGAACGTCAAGAAAGAGAAGAAGGCACTAGACGAAGTCCTGGAACAACTAAAACAGGAAATACATGAAGTGAAAGATGAAAAGAAAGAACTGAAGGAAGACATTAAGGAGCCAAAGACGGAGACAAAAGAAAATACGAAGGAAGAAGAAACCTGGAGGAAAAGCTGAGAGAGGAGTCGGCCAAAAAATAAAAAGTCAAAAAGGAGAAGAAGACGATGGAGGACATGAAGGGAAAAACTGAAGGAGAACATTAAGAAGCTGGAGGAGGATGGAGGAGGTCAAGAAGAACATGGAGGGGAATAATAAGGAGCTGATGGTTGGACAATCAGAGGTGGAGAACGAGAGTAAAAAAAAAAGAAAAGAAGGAGTGTAAAAAGAAAGACAATAAGCGTAAGAAGGAAGAGCAGAAGAAAGAAAGGAGGAGAAGAAGAACATCTGGAGCTGGTTCCACATCAACAGAAAGCTGAAGGAGGCTGCTGGTTGTTCAGCTCAGGCTCTTCCTCCCTCCTCTCTCCACCTTTCCTCACCCTCACCTCTCCACCAACGTGGGTGGAGTGAAGCGTGACGTCTATGTTCATAGGTCCACGTCCTAGAGCCTCGGAGGCACTCAATTACAATCGACAACACCCGGTGGCACCCGGGAGGGACACGCCCGATTGAAATCAATGAAAATCAGGACACTTTCATCTTTTTAAAAAAACAAGACGGACGCCCAGGACAGGACATGCAAACAGGACATGTCCTGGGAAAACAGGACGTTTGGTCACCCTAAGGAAAGGCCCTCTCCACCCTTATAGATTAACACAGCAAACAACGACCCAAGGCAGCAACCTAACACACTAAAAATGCTGTAAGGAAGCCCAGCTTGTTTTGTCTCCTGAGAATTATCCATTTTAATGACAGTGCCCATGTCCCTTCCTGCAAATATTTCACCAAAACAATTCCACTCGTCACTATTTTGAGGGTGCGCCGAAGCCACATCCTTCACTTGGCTCCACCAAACTGTGATTAGTTTAAAGAAATACAAACACGGCGGGGTGAATGAGGATGAGGTGCAGTCAGATCATTATGTTCTACAGAATGGGCTGGCTAAGCGAAATTGTACCGAAACACATATTTTTGGGTTTTACTACCAAGTGTATAGGCAGAGAAAGGGGTTCATATGCAGTAGGAGATTGACTGAACAATGGAGCTCAGGTTTGTCCAATCATTTCTGCAGTAGGTAAAACAAGTGAAACACAAGGAAAACAGAGGCACCACCAGGATCATGACCCAGTCAGCTAATACATGCACAAGTTTAGTGCTCAACCAGCGCTGTAGGCCAGTAATCAGTAAGCTTCTGTCAGTACTGACTGACCTACACCACAGATAGTCATCTGATTCTCTGGATGATACTGTATGCGTCATTGTGAGCCATTTCGCCCGACCATCACTGCTTTGCTTGTGGTCAAATGCAAATTCTGTCCATTTTCCAAGTTGTACAAACAAATTTTCTCTTCTTCCTATCAATATTGATTTTGCAGTCGTGTTATTTTTATATAGATTATTATCTAGTTTGTCATCTATCCCTTTATTTTTATCCGCTTATCCAGAATCACATTAGGCGGCTAAGCAGAGTATTCCATTGCCCCTCTCCCCAAGATTGTATACTTTGTGCTATTATTATATCCATTTATTTTATGGGTTTCTATTTTTAAATTTAACCACATAGTGAGCCATCTACTTGCTATTCTCAGTTAAGAGGAAGAGGGACAGTGACACCTTTACCAACTTTATTTCGTGCGTCATAAGAGTCACAGCCATGGATGGAGGCTTAAATACACACTGCAAGCATAAATATTTGTTTAGTAGGTACATGACACAGTGGACGTAGCAGTGACCCAATCCAGGGAGCTGAATGGGGCACAATGAACTGTATAAAACAAGTTTCGATTCAAATAAGGGTTACGGTTTATCAGCAGCGTGCAAATACTCTTCCTGAAGCAGAGAATGTGGTGTATTTAAGCCCAGATTATCAACAACTCAGGGACTTCCTGGAAAACCAGAGAACATTTGAATGTGGAAACATTTTATGCAGCTCTTCTTTCTTCTCATCTGTTCTTTTTGCATTTAAAAAAAAATTAAAATGAACTAGATCGGCATACTAATATCGCTATAAAGCAATATCACAAGTATATCATAAAGGAAGCAAAGTTATTTTAAATAATCAAGATATGTTGATTCTAAAAATATCTATTATTTGATCGTATTCATGCAAAACAAGTACAAAGAGATTCACAAGCATAAATAGATCCAAAATTACTGGAAGAGATGCAAAACAACTACATAGTAACACGAAAATGACTACAAAGCGATGCTAAACAACTGCAAGGAGACGCAAAATGACAACAAAGAGACGCAAAATTACTTTGAGATGAAAATGACTACAAATGACTAAGCAAAAATGATGAGAAAAAGATGCAAAATGACTTTAAAGAAACAAAAATTACTTTAGGAGATGCAAAACAACTACAAAGAGACACAAAAAGACTACAAAGAGACTCAAAAAGCAAAAAACCACTGAAAACACGCTCAGAAAAATCACCAACCGGTGTCTCCTCACTTGTAGCTGACACCGGTTCACTCTCCATCCTCATCCTCCTTGACCTGAGTGTGGCCTTGGACACCATTTCACAGCCCATCCTCCTTAGTAGACTTTCTTCCATTGGTATCACTCACACCCCCCTTCACTGGTTCCAGTCTTATCTCACAGGCTGCACTCAGTTCATTCAGCTCAAGACCTTCACATCCGACCCCTCCCCAGTCACCACAGGTGTGCCCCAGGGCTCTGTCCTGGGGCCCCTTCTCTTCATCACCTACCTCTTCCCCCTTGGCCATATCTTCCGTAAATTCAACATCTATTTCCATTGCTTCGCGGATGACACCCAGCTCTACCTCTCCTGCAAACCAAATTCCACTCTCCCACCCCCCGCCTTCACCTCCTGCCTTTCTGAAATAAAATCATGGTTCACCTCAAACTTTCTAAAATTAAACAGCAATAAAACTGAAATCCACCCTATCTAAAGTTGACAGTTTCTCACTCTCCAATGACAGAACCCCAGTTCCCCCCTCCCCTCAGGTTAAGAGTGCGGGTGTCATCCTCAGCAGTACACTATCATTTCATTCTCACATCAATAACATTATCCGCTCTGCTCCCCAGCTCTGGAACTCACTGCCATCCGACCTCAGTAAGTCTGTCACTCTCCCCATCTTCAAATCCAAACTTAAAACTCATCTGTTCAGACTCGCCTACTCCGTGTAACTGCCTCACATTGTCCCTCACCCCCTTTTTTTTGTATGTTGTTTTTTTTCTATCCTTTTTATCCTACCTGTATTTTATCTGTTTTGTTCTTGTACAGTGTCCTTGGGTGTCCTGAAAGGCGCTTTTAAATAAAAGTTATTATATTACTATTATTAATATTACAATGAGATGCAAAATGACTACAAAGAGACACAAAAAGACTACAGTGAGATACAAAATAACTAGAAAGAGACGCAAAAGACCTACAAAGAGATGCAAAACATCTAGAAAAAATTGCTAAATGACTACAAAGAGATATAAGTGGCAAAAAAGAAACACAAGACAACTATAGAAAGACAAATAAGGACCACCAACTGATGCAAAATGCCAAAAAAGAAACACAAATTGACTGCGATGAGATGCAAAATGTTTCCAAAGGGATGCAAAGTTTTGGCAAAGATGTGCAAAATTACTTAAGGAGACATAAAATTACAACAGAGATGCTAAATGAGTCCAAAGAGATGCAAAACAACTACAAAGATACACAGAATAACTAAAAAGAGATGCAAAATTACTAAATAATTACAAAGAGACAAAAACAAATACCACGAGACAGACAATTACTTTAAGAGATGCAAAACAACTAGAATGATACATAAAATAACAACAAAGAGTCATAGAACAACTACAATGAGATGCAAAATAACTACAAAGAGACGGAAAAGACTACAATGAGATGCAAATGACAACAAAGAAAAACAAAGCAAATACAGAGAGACATAAGGACTACAAACCGATGCAAAGTGCTTACAAAGAGACACAAAATGACTGGAAAGAGATGAAAAATGTTTCCAAAGGGACTCACAACTACATACAAGGTTACAGATTCATATATCCAAAGTGACGTACATAGGTAGGTAGGTGGGGCAGCATTAAGGACATTGCCTAATGGTCCTCACTGGATACCTGCTCCCTGACCGGGATTTGAACCACCGATATACCATGCCAAGGTCTGGGGTGTTAGTCACTGAGCTATCCAGCTGCACACTGCATAAAGAAGAACAACCACAAGCAGACACAAATGACTACAGAGAGATGCAAAGTGGCACTAAAGACACAAAACTTTTAATCCTGGTGTCCTGCTCCGGCTTTCAGTCTGTGCACAGGGACTCGCATCATTCATTCAGTGACTGTTGGTAGATGGGACATGGACCAGTCTCTAGGGCCAGTGCAGAACCACCTGAACCTCCTCTATCAGACCTTTATGCCTATATTACATTCATCTGTAGCTTTGGTCTACATTCTCTGTGTGTTCCAGTCTATTCCCTCATCCTTTGTGAAATACAGAACATAATCTCCATTCAACTGCCTGCGACAGAAAACAACAGGAGTCAATTCATGTGGCCTGAATGACTCTGAGACCTGGAAGTCCCCAGCAGCTGCTAGAACTGATAAAGCCTTGTGGATGTGATACACAGCATGAAGACCGAAACCACAAGTACCTTTGACCTTGAGATTACAGGTCTTGTGATGCTGCACAGTAGAAATTACCTTGAACTGAAACCAAGTGTGTCAAGTATGTCCACTTGCACTTGAAATATCGACTCCTTTTACTTCTTTTTTTATATAATTCAGCTCCTCTGTACCAAGCAGATTATTCAGAGGAATATTAACGTTCTTTTTTTCTGTTATGAAAGAGGCAACCATGAGAGATTCTTTAAATAAAAGCTGCAAGTACAACTTTTCCACATATTAATAATCAGCTGCCAGTGCCTTATTACCATACCCAAATATATTTCTACTGCACAGCCAAGTGGAATGTGTTCCACTGAAGCCGAGCCAGCTTTCTTTAGCAGGAAGGATGTAATCAGCTGCTGTTAAATACAGATATAAAACAAAAATAGAACCATATTGCTTAGAAAAACCCTTCTGACACGTTTTACTTCACCACATTTTATCGTAAGAGTTACGTCATTGCATGTATTTATAGAGAAATTTGCAATTCCTGACCCTCGTTGCAGTCATTGTCGTCACATTCATGCACAAAAGGACAGTTTGATTTCATGTTGGTCACGGTTGGGTTGAGCTGCACCTCAAATGGAAACAAGGGGCATAACTGTATACTATAAAATCTTACTGTTCACATAACCTCAAATGTTTGAAGCAATCAAAGTAAAATGGAGAGGAAAACTTCAAGCTGGTTGTTGTTGCTCCGGGACAATGAGTTCGTCCACACAGCACAGGTGATAGAAGAGCAAAATGTGGCTTTGAACTGTTGCTCCATGCACTTCTAGAAGTCAGATAGTGCCCAATGCACTGACTGCCACCTGTGCTGTATGGATGTGGGCATTGTCCTGGAGCAACATCAGCCAGCTCGAAGCTTTCCTCTCCTGGTTTCTTTGATTGCTTCAAAGATTTGAGTTTTTGTGGACAGCTGAGAACTTTTTGAAAGTACCCTTGTAAATACCATGACAGCAAAAATATCATCTAGAACTGCAGAAAAGGAGGATCTGGAAGTTCAAAATAGACACGGACAACAAAAAGAGGAAGGTCATCCATGGATGTCACACATGAAAAGGCCAAAGGGTTCCATACACTTCTGCACTTAAATTTTAAATGCTTCAGTTGGGGTTTCTTTTAGAAGGTGCACTTTCAGACACAGAAACACCAAAGACAAAGGGAAGAGGCCGGAGGGGAAGCACGAAACTCAAGGAGCTAGAGATACTTTAAAAGACTGAGCAAATGGAAAACACTGGACTAATCTTCACTCTATATAAGATCCCCATCCTCAGCAAAAGGCTGTCCATCATGCCCAGAACTGCTATTAATCCCCTTCAGGTTAAGGTGGGTTCATAATGCACGCCTCATTGTTCCCTGATGAAAGTTCAACATTTCTTTATTGTTTAGCAGTGGTTACGTGATGTGCTGTTTCATGCAAATTGACGACATGAAAGAGTAGCTCTGAAGTTACTGATATACAGTGGCCTCCTATTTGAATATTTCCATCTGCACAAAGGAGTTGCCTCTCATTTGCCTGTTCCCACATGTTGAAATTTCCTGTTTGCAGATCGCATGAATTGGGTGTGAGAACACTGTTGGAGCAAAGAATATGAAAATGACAGTTTGAACTGGACCGGGCAGGACTGACTCGTCTGACATGTAAATAAGTGTCAACTCTGAGACACCAAAAGCACATCACTGGTTGATGATGACGATGAATGTTCGTACTGGATGATCTGGTGAAAAGTCAGATTAGGCAGGTTTAGCAATGTTTCTTTTCTATGCGACAACTGGTACTTCCTGAAAAGCTTACCTGCTCAGTTACTGGTCAGTTTGGATGCACAATAGTTCCAGACTCCATAAGTTTCACAATGACAGCACCTTAAAACTGTCAATGGAAACCCTCTTGCATCACGTCAAGCTTGTCTGTCGTGTTTTAGCACAGTTCAGTAAACATATGTATAAAATGGATGACAGATGAAGCAGCATTGTGTTCAGTTTGAGAAATATCCACAGAAGAGGGAACCAGCTGCAGCTCCACCGTCAACATCTTCTCAGGTTTCTCAGAGTAGCATCACCAAGTGGCAACTGAACAGTCATTTCCAGGAGCCTACGGTGAACAACAATCAGACCAAGAAGACTATTTTATTATTTAATATTACTTAATTATTTAAGATGTAAGATGATGGCAAAGTAGAATGTTTCTCGAGTAATAGCATTTGTGGAAATAAACGTCCAGCAGCATCAGAGAAGTTTAATCACTCAGACTGAATTATTTAAAAGTTCTCCTGTTAAGACGAGTCAGACTGCGGCCTATTTTTATTGTGTCTTCCCGCTTTAAAAGTTGTATTGCTCCGCTTATTTTACGACTTACATGTTTCATTTGCTTCCATATCTGTCTCCTCTGTGCTTTGTGTAAAGTCTTTAAGGTCACGTCAGAGCCACTAATGGTGTCTCGGTTGTACTGAGCAGTGCATAATTGTTAGTTTGTTTTTTACAGAATATGCTTGGGACAACTGGTTTATTTGTTAGGATTTTCAAAACGAAACACAATCATGAATTACAATTTTTGGCTTAGGTTTAGTTCATTTTTTGTAAAGTTGAAAATCAGACAATTCTGTTTTTACTGTTTTTGGCTGATAACTTAGCACACATTTCAAACCTACTGGCAGTTTTGGAGTTAAGAGTTTTAATAGAAGAAGTAGGCCCACTTGTTCTATCAAAGTATACATATATGTATATATAGCATGTATACAGGTTTTTGTGATGCCCAACTGAGGTAATCACCAATTCCAAAAATATGATTAGATAAATCTCAGGTTTAAATGTGCTGCCGAGGCTAAACTTATAAGACTAGCAGATCAGGAGCAGCAGGCCTTCGTTTTAGGACACACTGTGTGACCACATACTGGAGAATGTTAATTTAAACACAAGATACTTGTGCTCCAAAAGAGAAGATTCATACTCAGTGAAGGACCTCGGATCCCTAATCTGTCACTATACCTACCAGTGAGCAGTGATTCCTAACACGTCTCTGGGGGTCATCAGGTGGAAACCTCCCTTCAACGGTGTTTCGCCTACTTAGTCCCACGACACCTCCAGGAGGCTAGGTGGTGAACTCTGGCGTCCCAGAGTCACCCCCTCTAGTGCCAGTTCACACTGCTCCTACACAATCCAACCAGCACTGCCACGTTCAACTGACCCAGGCCCGTTTAGGAGATGCTCCAGGTAGTGACCAGTGCTGATGCTACTATTTAGCTAGCTGCTAAATGCTAATGCTAATTACTAATTCAAACAGCACTGCCACGTTCAACTGACCCAGGCCCATTTAGGAGATGCTCCAGGTAGTGACCAGTGCTGATGCTACCATTTAGCTAGCTGCTAAATGCTAATGCTAACTACTAATTCAAACAGCACTGCCACGTTCAACTGACCCAGGCCCGTTTAGGAGATGCTCCAGATAATGACCAGTGCTATGCTACCATTTAGCTAGCTGCTAACTGCTAATGCTAACTGCTAATTCAACCAGCACTGCCACGTTCAACTGACCCAGGCCCGTTTAGGAGATGCTCCGGGTAGTGACCAGTGCCGCTGCTACCATTTAGCTAGTGCTAATGCTAGATGATAATGCTAACCGCTAACTGCTAAAATACTTCAATACTACTAACAAAC
>OMNN01071982.1:0-13445 GCA_900302755.1 Chromis chromis | reverse complement strand
CACTGCATCCTGTTGATGCTTGATCAGAATGGGGTCTAGGAAGTTTGGAGGTCAAATCAACATGTTGGGCGATTGTCATGTTCCTCAAGATGTTCCTGATTGTTTGATGTTTTTGCCATGTGGTGGGGTGCATTTTCTTGCAGGGGTAGGCCAGTGACATTTGGGATTTCCATTTGCATGAGGGAGTGTGCTTGTTCTGGGACAATGTGTATTTGGGTGTCTAAGTCTCATCAACATGGATGCCAGAATCCTTGGTTTTCCAGCAGAACACCACATAGTACCAATATGATCAATGTTATTCACTTCACCTGTCAGTGGGCAGAATGTTGTGGCTGATTGGTGTATCCCAAGTATTTGATGAAGTTCTCAGAAATTTTGATATTCATGGTCCCCAGAGGATAAAGGATGCTGACTTGGGTGATCCCCTGACTTTCCCTGTAGCACCACCATGAAGTTCTGTGGTTTTAAGTCAAATGATCTCACAGCTTTTTCCATGAAATTCACTGTAGTGAATGTCAGTGTTTCCCACAAGATGAATTATAGTAACTTTATAACCTAATTCCTTCCAAACTACCAATGTTTGCATCAGCCACACATGTATTTTGTATCTAATGCTAGCAGAAGATTCAAACCAGGATGGTACACATGGTCAACTTTATACCTACCAATCCGGTCTCTCCATAATTGCATTTCCATACAACTACTGTATACTGCTAAAATATGTTATGTTATGTTGCTAATCAGCATATCTTTACCATTTATTTTAGTGCTTTACTGTTAATCTATCCAATCATATATTTGATGCGACGGGACTTGTCACCCTGATAACCCAGAAAATGGAGGAGACCCTTCAAACGTCTAATGAAAGGGTCATATTTTAACCCAAAACACATTTTTCCTTGTATGTAACAGTGTTTAACAAAGCATTTTTCGAAACCTAACCATGCAGTTTTTGTGCCAAAAGCTAATCAGAAAGTGAGGGAAAAGCTGAAAGTAAATGATGACAGAAAACCAAATTTAATTCTGGTTTCATCCATCATAAGGCGTCTTCTTGATGAAACTCTGGTTACTGGTTCATGCCACCAAACACTACTCTTGTGCCACAGGTGACACAGGTCACCATTTAAATGCATTTGAGAATGCAGGTTAGTTGTATAGTAAGGTAATTTTTTGGAGACGGAGTTGCACCTACACATTGTTGGCATTTTCTAATTGTAACTGTTAGCTTGTTAGCATGAGGATGTTAGCATTTAACTTGAGGAATCATTTTAAGTAACAGGCTTGCAAGCTAGCTGCAGTGCATTGCATCTTGTAAAATGTGCCAGTAGACAATAAGCCAACAGATCTGCTTCTCAGAAAGGTTGAGCAGTTTCAGAAACACCGTCTCCCTGCACTTTTCAATTTCTGTAACCTTTCTGAAACCAACAATCTGACTTTCACACACACCCATTTCACAGTTTGATTGACCAGCTGTGCAAAAGTAAGAATATGAGCAGCTCATGATGGCCGTAAAACCATCATTCCCAGCTTGTTTTTATTATTTTGAAGCTCC
Organism: Chromis chromis; assembly: GCA_900302755.1. Taxonomy (NCBI): domain Eukaryota; kingdom Metazoa; phylum Chordata; class Actinopteri; family Pomacentridae; genus Chromis; species Chromis chromis. The sequence continues at coordinate 11,893 of OMNN01071982.1, read as the reverse complement.
TCATGTGGTGAATTCCAACGTGACTCAATCATATAGCCTACATCAATAGAAATATATGATTTAACACACATGTTTTCTCTTCATTGTGTCGCTTTTCAGCGATGAATAAGCCGCATACTCAAAACCTGTGTGGAATTAGTGTTTAGTATGATATTAGGACACAACAATGGAATATAAAGAGTATCTCTGTTAGATGGATTCATAAATGGATGACTGGGATGCAGTAGAATTGATTCTCGCCGCAGAATGAAACAAAGAGACCTCCCATTTCTCTGTCTCTTTTGTTTACTTCGCTGAGCCCCCTTTCTGCAGCACCCAGAATGCTACTTACGTACATCTTTTTGTGGGTGTAACTGTGTGTATGTGGTGGCTGTGCTGCCTGCTCAGGGAGGCACGGGGCCCAGACACTTGGAATCATTTAGTGAGAATTTCGAGTGTGGGAGGAGAGGAATGTGCGCCCAGATAAAAGAAAGAAAAGTGAAAGAAAAACAGAGCAAAGAGAGGGGGTGGAGAGTGCGAGAGATAGACACAGATATAGACAGAGAGAGGGCAGGCAGGGAGAGTGTGGCAGGTGAGGAAGAGGTGGAGGGGAGATAAGGGGAGGAGGAGGAAGAGGGAGAGGGATGCGCCACCTGAGAGAGAAACATTTGGAGTGGAGGAAGACAAGCTCGAGTCGAAGACGGGGGTGAAAACGAGGGCACCGAGAGGGAAACAAAACAGAGAACGGGAGGGGAGAAAAGACAGAGATCTGGAGCAAATGACAGACAGTGGGAGCAGCAGAGAAAGAATAGAAGAAAAAGGCTCGGGAAGAAAAAAAAAAAAAAAGTACAAGCTGCCCACTCCTTACCTACTGTTCTCCATTAAGCTGATTTTTTCAAATGGCTCTTGCAGGTCTCGCTTAGGGGGAACATCTATTCCTATCACAATGCTGCCTACACACACCTCGCAGTGACAGGCAGAGCGGGAGAGGGAGAGAAAAGAGGGGGGCCTCGAGTATAAATGAACGAAGATTTAAAAGAAAGAATGGCGGAGAAGGGAAATGGAGGGGGAATGTCCACAGCATAATGTGTGACTGAAAGTACAAGCCAAAAGTACAACATGTTATATTGGTTTTATTATTGGTTATATCGCACGGAATATGGATGCTTGTTTCATTACTGCGTTGCCGTCTCCAGTGACTCAGTGGTGAAATAAACAATTACCACGAACACTTTCCCTTTTACCAAATCAGTGGCACACCGACGTTTCATACAGTGTGTTCTTTTTTGAATATCTGTGCTCACAAACTGTTATGACCTCTTTTCTGTATGTCTTTTTTTTCTTTCGGTTGTTGTTGTTCACAAATATATCCTCCCACATTCCCACCTCATGCTTCCTGTCTCCCTTTCCTTTCCCTGATCGGTGCCAAAGCTAACAGCCTCGTGTGAGCATCTCATCGCTGCCGCATGTGTTGCGACCGAGTCTGTGTGCATCCGTAGGTGTGTGTTTGGGTGGGTGCACAGGTGTGTCTGCAATGGAATACAAATTATACCGCGGCTTTTCCGAGAAAGTTTGGGCTGCTTGTGACAGTCATGCCAAAAACTGTAGCTCTAAATCAACAGTAGTAGGGGACGACCGATGTGGGTTTTTCAGGGCTGATACCGATGCTGATTATTGGTAATCAAGTAAGGCGGATAACCGATTTTTGGAACCGATATGCATTATGTGTAATGTTTTAACAGCATGTAATATATAAGGGCAACTATAGCTAAATATGTTAAATAGAAATAGGAGTGATTAAATTAAGATACTCTCCTCTGTTTATGTCTCCTGCAGTTATGTTTGTTGTTCTATTTTCTTAATCCTTCATTTTTATTGCTTACTAAGGTCCAGATCTTAAAGCATTATTAATGATTGTTTTCCAGACTCTGTTTCAGGGTAATTTGTGGCTGCCTTACTTAGCAGCTAGCCGTTAGCATAGCCTTAGCCGTTGTGTGTGACAATGGCTTGTTTCTTGTACAGTCTCTACTTGAGAGACATTTCTGAGACCACAGATACCCCTGGTGCTAGTGCTGGTGCTTAGTTGGTTTAAATCTCGTTCCTCCTAAGAGGCTTTTCCATTGGCAAGGAGCCAAGTTGGAGTCCATTGCGTCACTGTAAAACGTCAGTACGTCAATGCATACCTAGCCGTTTGCCCAACAATGCTCATGCCACAGTGCCAGGAAGCACTAGGTCTCCTCCTCCAACCACTGCTGTTTGAGTTTAGCGTCCATTTTCAACTGTTTTAAAAAACAAAACCTGCAACAAAATTAAACACAAGTCACTCTGCTGTTTAAAAAAAAAAAAAGGGTGATTCTGTGTTTCTACCGTTGATTGTTGGTTACGATAACCCCGCCCCTGACGTACTCGGTTCTTAGCTCTAGCCCAGCAAAGAAATGGTGCTTGCTAAGCACCAGTTTTTAGAACCTGGACTCGGTGCTTACACGGTGGAAACACAAAGAACTGGTGCAAAGTCAGGCACTGGCTCCGATCTAGCACTGGAACCAGTTCGGTAGAAAAGGTGTAAGAGTGACAACAAACAGAGAGAGGAGGCTGCATCAGTCCTGAAGTAGCACATTTAATTTAGCAATAATTGGCCAACAATTTACTGATACCAACAATTGGAAAAATGCCAAATACTGGCCATGATAACCAGTGTATCCCTAGTTCTAAGGCTTCTGAAATCAGACTTCTTAATGGCTTCTTCTCTATGAAGACATAAAAGAAAAATGACTGCACAAGCATTTTCTCTCTGCCCTCATACAGGTTGAAAAGCCAAAGGATTTGATGAAAATTGTCTATCCATGCAAATCCGCAATTGGCCTCCTGACCCAGCTGATGAGCTATGTAGTTTAGCTGGACGGAGAATACACTGAAACAACACCAAATCAGCAACCATTGTTCACTATTGACAAGGACCGGGGAACCTTGCTGGGCCTCCAGCCTTCAGGTCAAGATGATTGCCATCTGAAATCAATCCCGGGGAATATCGCGCGCATCTGTATGGCCATTCCTCTGTCTTCAAGGGAGTAATATGCGTAGGCTACGAATTAAAAAATTTAATGACGAATCAGAATTCAATTGATGGACGTGAGGCGCTATCGACCAGACAGGGTCACAGAATGAACTGGGCTTGAGCTGACCTCCACGGCTCCTGGCAACAAGGCGGGCACATTCAATCTCACTTGACCCACTCAGCTTTGACCCCTGACCCCTGGCAATGCTGCCCCCGTGTGAACTATCACCTCCAGGGATCAATAGCTCTTGACCATCGCCACAGGCTTTGGGCCAGAGCGCTCAGGGCCATGGAGGGAGCGCAGAGAAAGGAGGAACTGGGGTGCCGGCTGATAGAAGCAGCTGACCTCAGAGGGCAGGGTTACTGACCAATAATGATGTGGGAGATTTATATTGAAATTGGATCTGATGAGGGCAGAGGCATGTATAAGGGTATGTTAATTCACAAAACATCAAAGCGAAGCCATTTAATCCCCCTTTAATTCTACCTCTAACTATTCAAACTACAAATGTGAAATTTCGACTACAGACTTCAAAAACCTCCAAGTTGAACTGAGTGAGAGAAATCCTTTCAAGTTCCCCCAATCTATTTATGTCATACATGGATACCTCTCTCCAGACTTCAAACTAGGGTTCCACATTCTGATCCTTAGTTATTGTGGTTTTGTTGTGTAGTTTAACAAGTCAGATCACTAATCCTCTTATGTTAGAATGGTGTAGCGGCGGCATCTGAAAGTTGAGCTGCCCTGCATTCTAATCAGCAAGGTAAAGTTCTTTGATCTTGACTTGGAAAAGCTTCCTCAGTTTCTGCTTTAGAGATGATACTGTGCATAGTAACGGCTTTAAGGTCTAAAACCCTTCCAGCGTTTGCTTTGGTGTTGCCACTGACTCTGGTATTAGGCTACTAGCAAAAAAAACAGCCATTTCAATCCTTATTCCCATGTGACAATTTCCAGCTTTATTCTAACGTTAGACTGGAACCTCTGGATTTTTTTTTACGCGCGCATAGTATCATAATGGCAAAGCACACACGCAAACAAATACATAGCAGGTCTCAGTGGGTGTCAGAGAGATATGCTGAGGGTGTTATAACAGCAGTGATTCATCGGCAACATAACACAACAGAACACTGAATGCATTCTGGTCCATGGGGCTGTACACGAGCGAGACAATAAGACAAAAGCAGAAAAACTAATCAAACATACTGCAAGCAACTGTACACTTAAAGTGAGACTGTGGAGCATTGAAAGAACAAATGATGCATTCTTTTTGTAACAAATAAAAAGTTGGTTTTGCTGCCAAACCCTTATCTAGTCTGGGATGACAGGTAGTTTATAGTGGCTGCAAACTTCATGTACACACCGATCAGCCACAACATCATGACCACTGACAGGTGAAGTGAATAACATTGATCATATTGGTACTATGTGGTGTTCTGCTGGAAAACCTTGGATTTTAACATCCGTGTTGATGAGACTTATACCCTATATATACCTAGCTGGTGCTAGTGCTAGTTCAGAGCCAGTGCCTGACTAAGCACCAGGTCTTTGTGTTTCCACCGCCTCTTGTCCATGCCCAGTGGTTCAGAGCACATAAGGGGGACCAACACAATATTAGGCAGGTGGTCATAATGTTATACCTGAAAAGTGTAGATGTACTGTGCAGAATAACAGACATTTGTGAGCCAATTTACCAACTTTACAACTCTCCTGTGGGTGCTGAAAGAGTGCAGCACACTAAAAAACACAACCTAACACACAAAACATGTGCAACATCTTCACTGACTTGCAAACAAATATGCTACACTGAGAAAGTAACACTGCGAATAAGTAAAACACAAGCAGCTAACAAACGCATTCAGCAATTTGCCACCACATATGTGGCATAAAGAAACGTGCTGCAAATACAGAAAGCGTAAGTAAATAATGAAGCACTGCAAGTCCTACACAGTTAGACACATTATGAGGGAGAAAGTATGCACTTAAAGAATCCTGAGCGGAAATTTATGAGTTGCTTCTGTGATGCCAGAGATGGCATGTCTCGTCCCCTCCCTTCAAAAAGCCAGTTGTCTGCACTGATGCAAGTGTGGTGTCGTGAAAGTGTGCACATACATATTAAAAGTATAAACTGTGCAGAAAAAAATAACTTTTCTAATCTTATTTTGGGGCAAACTTATCAAACTTTCTATCAGATTTGAATTGTGATTCTATAAATGCAGTTTTTAAAGTCCCAGTGACTATTAAAACTGCATGTATGGCTGTCTCCCCATTCATTTATACAGGAACATGGTCTCCTTAGCCTGAAATAAATGCCCAGTGCTGTTACCAAGACTTATCAGGATCTTAGGGCTTTGATACAACACAACAGATATTTACAGAATACACCAATAATAGAAGAATGGGAATGACACTACAATACAAAAATGAACAAATTATGTGTATGCTACCTTTCCTAGGGAGGTACTGGCCGCATGCAACATTACTAGCATGTTAACATACAACATTTCAAAGTTGTACAGAAAATAGAAACCGACACAAGTTTCTGGGCAACAAGAAAATCAGATGTCCATGCTAGAAATGACTAAAAAGGTAGATTTACACATAGCCAATATCGCTGGTATTATAGGAGTCAATTAATCTTAATGGTTAAACTAAAATACAGAATTTGTAGCTTCAATTAATGTGTTTGTCAGTGTCTTTGTCAGTGTGTTTCCTAATTGGCTTGTTTGTTTTGTTTTTTTGCAACACTCTTTAATGGGTAAAGAGGTTTTCTTTGTTTGCTCATGCTTAATCTATTTGCATGTTTTTCTTGTGCGTTGCAATGCATTGATCTCTCACGGCCACCATACTGTTCTCTACTAGTGCACCTCTTACAATGTTTCCTACTAGTATGCCTGCTTTGAATAGGTGAACAGTTGAGGTAGATTCCAGTGCACATAGAAACTTCTATGCAGACCTGTTTCTATAGAAACAACATCCTGAGATTACCATTGTGTGTGCAAAGTAAACTTAATGCCACAAAAATGTCATCAAACTCTTGTCCCACAAAGCCTCAGTCACTTCACTGCAGCAGCCAACACTCATTGTGAGAGACAGGTGCTCCAGTTTGGCTCTAGGCTTATTCATCCCAGAATGTTCCTGGTACATAAATTATGACTCTGTTTGTGTGTGAGTGTGTGCATCTGTGAGTGTTTGTGCAAGTGAGCGTGTGTGTCTATTTGTTCTCTCATTTCCCATTTCTCATATCTCATGTCTGTGGTTTCACAGACAGCAGGGCCCATCTCACGAGAGCTGAGGCATGACTCAGACCTACGCAGACTTGTGGCTGGCGGCTGTGACTCAGAAAGGAAGGTGAAGGAGGGCAGAGGAGAGGGAAGGGGAAGGGAGTTAAGGAGGAACAGAAACAGAGCGGAGTGGAGGGTGTCGGAGATGGAATGTCTTCTCCTCTTCACCCGGGGTTGCAGAGAAGAGCAGCTGGCCATGAATACATGAGTGGCAGCATCACTCAGCGTGCACAGTGTGCACACATGCCACTGATAGATGCAGACACACAGGAGCAGCTGAAAATAGCAAAAACAGAGGCCTTCCACAACATCTGCTAATTATCTGGCAGAAAGCAGGCCTGGGCCCTGGATCAGAGTAGTCCCAGCTGTGGGTCTGGACTGGAGGATGGCACTGATAGAAACAGAAAGTGAGAGGAGAGAGAGAGAGGAGAGAAGCTTGGTGAGAAAAATTGTCAATAACAGACAAAGGGCTTTACAACAAGCAAAACTGGCTCCCAGTGCGACAGGCGCATAGATCAGGCTGTCATAAACACATAGATTTATTTTATCCATATGTGCCGCAGAGAAACAACCAGGGCCCCAGCCTTCCAACAGCATTGGCAGGAATCACAATATCCTTGACAGTCAGTCAGTTTGCCCACCTTCCCTCTGTCTCCATCCTTCTCTCCATCCCTTTGGTCTCCTCTGCACTCAGAAAAAAGAAAGACAAACTCATTTCCATACAAATGGAGTGAAAGCCTGCAGCCCAGGGACCCAGTGGAATTGCAAATATTTCATCTTTGCCTGGGAGCCTCGCGCTATTACTCCTTGGCCATTATCCCTTCTGTTTCATTCTTTCTCTTCTTTTACTTTCCGTCTCTTCTTTGCTCTCATACCCACTCACCTCTGCTATCCACCCATGCTTACGCTGACCCCGTGCACCTCCATCTGCCAATTGATCTTCCAAATCACCCGTCTGACGGAAAAACATCCTCGGACTGTTTTTGTAGCATTACAGCTACACTCACTGCTGTTTGTGCTCAGTCAAAAATAACTTCACTACAAGGCTCGACTCAATCTGAGCTCAATGAAGTAGTTTTTAAGCAACTTTTCGGGTGAACACTGTCATGACTTCTGAGCACTGCAGTGCAGACATAAAGCTACTGCTGCCCTTCTGTTTCAGTTTATTCTTCTGTCTTTCTTTTCCTGTAACATCCCTCCATCCTCGCCTCCTTCATAGCATCTGCCCAGTGCCCACATTCTTGGGCACACATGGTATCCAGCAGCTGCCAGGTCAGCATAGGTGCTGGAGCACAGATTGCCTGGCGCTGGCCTCCTACTCAGGCGAACTGCCAGTTGTGGACACAGAGACAGCCGGGAGGCGCTGCAGAGGGTAGAGGATTTAACAGACTTTATACAGCACAGCGAGCTGGTGGCGGATTCTAATTACTGATCAAAAGTAAGGAAACGCAAAGTTGAAGATGAAAATCGCCGGATATTAAGCTATACATGGGCGGTAATTGCCAAAAGTGTATCGGATTGGTGGTTTGGAATCATGCAATTAAATTATTAAAATTAAGATTTGACATTTTAGCTTCTGTGGAGATATTGACGGAGGCGGTGAACCTGCAAGTCTCCAAAGTATTCCTGTTCTATTTGAGCTTGCCAAATTCCCATCAAAAATACAAAATTCACTTACTATTTTCTGCTTGCTCTACATTTCACTCTCAGGAGGAAGACCCCTTAACCACGGGAGTCCTTTACATGGCTGATTTCTTACCAGTAGGCTATACAAAGAAGAGCAGAGGGAGGACAGGCTAGGCCCCAGATGGACAGTGTGTAATGTTGTTAGCTATAGTTAGCCAATTTAGTCACACTGCCAGCAGCTCTCATTACATGATCTAATTCTCCCTCTCTATCTCTCTTTCCCTTCTACTTCTCCAGCACACACACACTCCCACACAGGCCAGAGAGGATGGAGGGAGTGCCAGGAGGTGAAAGACAGACAGACTTGTGTGTGTGTGTGTGTTTATGTGTGTGGATGCGGGTGGAGGTGGTGGAGCTGCACCACTATGTGTTCAGGAGGTTATGCATGGCCTCCTCACTCAGGAACTTCTAGTTTTTCCAACAAGAGAAAGGCATGAAAATTGAATGACGTTATTAATAATTCAGAGTCAGGTTTCTCCAAGAAAACAGGTTTTCTGAAACGATAAAGCAAAAATCAATGCCGCCTCTCTTCCCCCCCTTCTCTTTTCTGTCTCACTCCTTCATCGCTTCATGGAGGAGAAAGGAAGGGGGGGTGGAGAGAAGGGGATCAGCGTTATGTGGCTGCATGCCTCTTTGTTTTGTGCCCATGTGTGGGAGCTTCTGTTGGGTTTGCGCTTCCGTCGGTGTTCTCGCGGTGTGGACATCAGCTCCGTGCCCGACAACATGCGCTGTTACTCAGAGAATCCCCCTGGAGGCAGAGGCGCTGCTTCAGCCTGGCCACCTCCAGACTGGGTCAGAGGAGAGGAGACACCACGTGGAGGGAGGTGCAAATCTCAACGGGGCTGGAGAGGAAAGAAAAGAAGAAAAAAAAAACAGGCATACGAGCACGAGTACATGTTAGCATACACCCATCTGAGCACACACACACACACACACACACACACACACACACACGCTCAACAAAAGCCCTGACTGTGAGACAAACAGGCTGCTCATGCTTTTGAACAAAGCCGTTGACGTGGTCGTGTGTCCATTGTGAGGTTGAGTCAACTGGAGTACAGCATGAGCTAATTATCACCTCTGTATGAAGCTGTCTGAAGAGGAGCAGGTACACACCCAGTGCATGCATGTGAGTCTGTGTGTGTGTGTGTGTGTGTGTGTGTGTGTGTGTGTGTGTGTGTGTGTGTGTGTGTGTCAGAATGTCAGACAAACCACTGCGTCTCTGCTTGGTGCTGCCTTTTTTTCACGTCTCCGCTACACAAACCTGTCTTACTCTGCTGCCTCTCCCACTTAACCCGTAGAGGCCCGAAAAAAAAAACGATACTCAAATCTGTCATCTTTGCTCAGCGGTCGCACGGACGGCTTGTCAGATTTCTCTCGTATTAAATTTGGGAGTTTTTGCAGCAAGACTGTGTGGGCAGAGGAGTTTACTAATGTTTTTAGAAACACTTGACTCGCAAGGTTAGTTGGTTGGGACGTCTTTGGCGCCGACATGATGAGGAGGAGGAAATGTAAATCAAGAGACACAAGCTCGGAGGAGGATGGTTTGTTAAGTTGTTTCCTAAATGAAAATGCATTTCTATTGAGAGATGCTGAAATTGGACGTAACAGCAGCGAAAATAATGATGCATTTTTCCTCCGAGTGTTGCCAGAGAGTGCTTTTACCCAGACATGTGGTGCCTGGTTCTAGCGAGGAGTAGTCGCTTTAGCAGGCTGTTTGTGGAAAGAGGAAGATGTTTTAATGCTTAATGAAAAATCTAAATCCATATTCCTCTGGTTCTGTAGAGCAAATATGTGTGAAAGCATATATTTTCAGGGTGAAACTTAATGCTTGAGACGCATACTTGTAATGTCCACAGTTTGGCTCTTTGCTGGCTGGACGTCTTTACTGCATCTGTCTGGATCTCGATTACAGCTATGAAATGATGTGTTTTCTTCTGTGAGACACTTCTGGATCTTATATTATGATATTATTTTATATTTGAAGCTGCCTACACTGCACTGCTTCTTTTCTCTCGATTTTTTTTTCTCTAAAGTTGGGAAGTGACAGGAGCCTTTTCAGCACCCCTGACTATGGAAGTCCAATTAAATTTTTCATATAGACAGTGTTAGGTGACTCAGAGTGCTTTAACATCTTAGGTGGGCATGAAACTCTCATGGGTGAATCATCAATACAAAAACCGAACAACTGAGATGGAAAATATGTGGTTTCTTTGATGAAAAGTTAATATTAATAATAATAATAATAATAATAATCTAACCTTTATTGATCCCCTTGGGGAAGTTCCTTTTCTGCATTTGATCCATTCTATTCAAAGTTAACCTTAACTATACATACTAGGAGCAGTGGGCTGCCACGGTGCAGCGCCTGGGGAGCAGTCAGGGGTTAAGGGCCTTGCTTAAGGGCCCACAGTGGTGGTGACTGGGACAAGCGGTCGCTCTCACTTTCCCACCTCAACCTCTTGCCAGTCCGGGGGCTCGAACCGGCGACCCACCGGTTACAAGTTCACTTCACAAACCATTAGGCCACCACTGCCCCTTCAAGATAGCTTGTGTACATAAAAACCCATTGAGTTAGATGGTAAATACAATGTCCGAACTGCACTTGAGCAAGAAATATCCAATCGCAGAGCTTAGAATTTGGTTAGGGCAACGGACAATCTACTGCTTCAATCAATTTACTTTAATATTGTATGTTTTGGAAGGATTTGGTAATTCAACACCTGCCTACCTGCCAAACAGAGGTACAAAATTGACGCACATGAAACCAATGATGCATAGATTTGTACAATAATCTGTGTTTCTTTGTTAAACATAAAGAAAACACGGAAATTGAAATACACCTACATACGTCGAAAAACAGCCGCTCCTATTGCTTTTGCAACGTCCTTTTTTTTATTTATTTACGTGCGTTTATATGGCGATGAGTGTCCGCATTTGGTGGGAACACATCCTCCATGGGGAGATTAGAAGCAACACTGACTAACTTCCTCTGATTGTTGAGGACAAACGATGAGGCCTTGTGTGTTTGTGTGTGGGCGGCACATCTGGCACTGCAAGCTAATAATCTGTGTGCACGTATGTGCGCATGTGGCGAGGCACATCTACTTCTGTGCATCTGAGCGACTGAACTGTATGTAGCCGCGTCTATGTATATTAGAACCCTCTGATGTATGTGTGAATGTTCCTACGCATGCACAACCGTGAAAGTTTGCGCACGCGTTTGTGTGTGTACATTCGTTCCGAGCTCGGTGTGTTACAAGAGATGGAGGAGGTTCTGCTCCTCTGACACCGCCACTGTGTCACGCAGACACATCCAGAGTAGAAGAAATCATTACACTGTGTTCTCCGTAATAAATTAGTGGGTTGAGGTAACCCAAGGCAAGGTAATACAAGGTTAATAATGCACTGTTATTCCCCACTGGCAGAAATAAACAATCTCCTCTGTTTATTTGCCTTCGCTGCACTCCCACGAGAAGCCAGAAACAGCAGGACAGAGGCGTGGAAAGAGGGAAAATGGAGGGGAAAAAAAAGATAGCAGGATGAGAGCGAGAAAGATAGATGACAAATAGATGATGTTCCATTCCCGCTCTGACACCCACCTACCCCTCCTGCCGTGTCCTTCGTTCGTTTCACTGCGGAGAAGAAAAAAATTAAAACAGGTCGACCCACGTTTTTTTTTCTTTCTCCTCTTTTTTTTCTGTCGTCCCTTTTTCTTCCTTCCTCCACATCAGGTCATCTCTCAGTGTTTATCTGTCTTCCTTTCTCTCTCTCTCTCTCTCTCTCTCTCTCTCTCTCTCTCTCTCTCTCTCTCTCTATTCCTCCCACTCTCCTGGTCAATGCATGGGTCAGCATGGGAGTCACGACAGGCTCTGAGATGACCTCCCTCCC
>OMNN01071964.1:0-10487 GCA_900302755.1 Chromis chromis | reverse complement strand
GAGGGATTGCATGGTGAAAGATAGGTTCCTCCCCTCCCTCTACACCTCATTCTCGGCTCCATCCCTCCATCCTCTCCTCCCCCTGATCTCTCCCCTGTGACGACCACTTCTTCTATCGCTGGCAGTCGCTAACCTCCTCCTTATCCTCCCTCCTCCCGCTATCCTCCCTCCTCTCTCCCCTCGTTCGTTCAGTCCACCCATCCATCTGTTGGTGTGCCTCTCCATCCGTCTCTCCCCTCCAGGCAGCGCTGCTCAGGATGTGTCGTCTTAACACCTGACATGGGGTATTAAAGTCTCTACATGTTAGAGTGTATGTGTGTGTGTGATAAAGGGGGTGACAGAGACGGACTCCACCCTCAAACTAGACTCCCTGTGCATTTCAGGCATCACCAGATCCACCAGTTTCATTTCTGGCAGACAATTACTGAACTCTTAAGGCTACATGGTGAAGATCTGAACATATACAGCAATAAGACATGAGACACGGAGTGCTTAGCAGTTTCCTCTTACATTTTTACTCACTGTAAACTCATTTTTCTCACTGCAACATAAGAGTCGTGCACCTCTATGAAAATAGCACAACCATGACTAGAAGTAGAGAGAACTCAGGCATGTCGTCTATGCAGTCTGGCACAGATATAGTGGCATAAATCATTAGAAAAGGTGAATTTCTTTGATTATTTATTGGACAAAAATGAATACAAATAAATAAATAGTAATGGAATCAACATATAAAGTTACAGAGTTACAAATACTGAGAAAAAAGACATGGTGACTCTACATACTATAGACATCTTACCACTTTTAATTAGTTTGCATACTTGTCTCTGTGGGAACACTGCCTGCAGTTCAACCCAACAGTCCCTGAATTTTTGTCATGTTATGGTCACTAGCAGCTTCATGGTTCTGCAGTAGAGCACATATTTTTATATTATTTGGTTACTGCAGTTTGTTTTTTGGCAAATTTCTAAATGAGACATGGAGAAATATAATGAATTTGATTAAAAGAAAATGTCATTTTAAGTTGAGATTTGGTGAATCTCCCTAACAGAGCCACACATCACACATGATTAGTTCAAGGACTTTTGAAAAGCTGAGAATCCAGTTTCTGTTTTTGTAGTTTCTGGCTCTGAAAAATAGTTTTTAATTATTATTATTATTTTTTAGGATAACATGCCTTTCTAAACCACCAGAGGATGTTAGGGTTCGGATGTTTGCCAGTCATTCCAGTCAGCTTTAAACTAACTCTGTTCAGCTGTTCTGGAACCAAAAGGTGGATTTCTCTCGGAGTTGGTCAACACAGAGTGTTCCAAGTGTTTGTCTGAGCTTAGCAGAAAGACTGGAAACAGGAATCTGGTGGTATGATATCCTTAATGTGATGACAAGAAGTGTACCATCACATATCCATCAGTAACGGTGCACATTGTTCAATCTGCTTACAAATCAAACAATGACATTTAACATGTTTTTTACATTAGTGAACATTATAATGGTTGGTTGGCACGATTTCTAATTTTTTAAAATTTCTTTTAACAGAGCTGGACAGGCTGTTTATGGTAAATGGTAAATGGTCTGCACTTATATGGCGCCTTTTTCTACCTTAGTGGTACCCAAGGTGCTTTATAATGTGTTTCGCATTCACCCATTCACACATTCACACACCCATTCACACACCAATGGCGACAGAGCTGCCATGCAAGTTGCTAATCTGCCATTGAAGAGCAACTTCGGGTTCAGTGTCTTGCCCAAGGACACTTCGGCATGTGGAGGGGCTGGGGATCGAACCACCAACCTTGCGATCAGTGGACAACCCGCTCTACCACCTGAGCCACAGCCGCCACATCTACATCTTTATCTACGCTTAAAGTCCTTATGTGACTCTACACCGATCAGGCATACCATTATGACCACCTGCCTCATATTGTGTTGGTCCCCCTTATGTGGTCCAAAATGCTCTGAACCATTGGGCATGGACCAGAGGACCTCTCAGGGTGTCCTATGGGGTCTGGCACCAGGACCAGGGCAGTGGATCCTTTGGGTACTCTCCTTGTGCAGTGGGGTCTCTGTCAATCCAACTTGTTCCACTGCATCCTGTTGATGCTTGATCAGAATGGGCTCTAGGAAGTTTGGAGGTCAAACCAACATCTTGGGCCATTGTCATGTTCCTCAAGATGTTCCTGATTGGTTGATGTGGTGGGGTGCATTTTCCTGCGGGGGTAGACCAGAGACATTTGGGATTTCCATTTGCATGAGGGAGTGTGCTTGTTCTGGGACCATGTTTATCTGGGTGTCTAAGTCTCATCAACACGGATGTTAGAATCCAAGGTTTTCCAGTAGAACACCACATAGAACCAATATGATCAATGTGATTCACTTCACCTGTCAGTGGTCAGAATGTTGTGGCTGATCGGTGTGTATCGACAATGTGAAGTTTCATCATGTCACTCTCTGTAGTGGTGTGTTTCAGAAGTGTTTGCAAGCCAATGACTCCATTTCCAATGAATTTAGTCACAGACATTTTTTGTTACAGTATTTTCTTTTTCAGACATTCTAATTTTGTTCCCTGTAAAAGAGGTAAGAACACAACCTTGCATTTGCTGTTTTGCAGATGGAACTGCAGTTTTGTTTTTTGGTGTCCCTTCTTCTCAAAACTGTGCTTTTGGTATTTATTTGTTAATTAACAAGAATAGGTCATTAACCCTAAACATATATAGCTTGGTTATTTCTGAAAATAATAAAACAGACTCAAACCATGTCCCACTATCATTCTAATTGTAACCCTTATGTGCAGTTTTGCGTGCAAAATGTCAAGTTCAAAGCTTCATCATCCTGACCTCTACATTAACAGGGCTTCTCCCAACTCTTGAAAATGCTGCCACGGACCATGAAGCATCCACGGACCATGGAGCAAACTACAGCTGTACTATTATCATAAACAAGGTCAGCCTTCCAGTAATAATGTCACTAAGTATTAGTGCATAAATTGAAAATTATTTGCATTCTAAACTGTGTGAATACCCTGAAATACCAGCTAAGGTCAGAGTCACACTACAGGGGTTTTAAAATCCTAACAGATTTTAAAATCATGTTGCATCACACAGATAAGGAGAAACTCCACAGATATTCTTCTTGCTAATCTCACACACACAGTACAAGATTGGAAAATAATGGCACATCACACATGACAAAATATTAAGATTATCATGCTAGCGGGAGCATCAGCGAGCAGTGCACCGCGTGATCTTTTGGGGAAGCAGGTGTAAACAAAATGGGAGACTGTGGAGCAACAACATGCTGTAACAATAATAATACTTTGAAATAAGAAAAAACAAAAGCCTAAGGCTAAACGAATCTAGATGAGTAAAATGATTGGAAATATGTGGTTAACATGGGTTGTTCATCATTTCTATCAGTTTTTATATCAGCAGCTAATTTTAGCCTCGAGGGCTACAATGTTTGGCCTTGCTTGGCAACAGTATCCTCTGCTACGGGTAGTAAGGTGATATGACTAACATACTGATAAATATCAAACATGTTGAGTCTGTGTGCAGTTCAAGAGGTTTTAAACTGAATCTGTAAACCCCCTCACATTCCCAAATAATGATTTCAGACCAAGATCCCTGATCAGAATTCTCCTCTGACTATCGGTAGGTGTGAAATGGGAGTAAATTGGCCTATAAATCCTGTAGTCTGAGCTCAGCCTAACACATTTCTTACTTTTAAATGAATTTTTATGTTGTAAACATTTTAAAGACAGCAGTTTGAAAAAATATTACTAAGAACTCCATCCTGGACAACAGTGTAATATCCTATTAATGATTAGGCTCTAAACATGGATAAGCAACCTAGAAAAAACACCAGGGATAGTTTTGGGCTGAAACACAGAATAGTACCTGATCTTTAAGCGTATCCATCTTCGAGCCAATCTGCTGTTGCAAGAGCCTCTTGATCTGCACCCATGTGGCCAACAGCTGTTTCCTTGCTGCGATGGGGACAGTCTCACCTGGGATGTGGCAACTGGATATGCGAAGGGCATGGTCACACAGCTAGGAGGAAGTATTGAGAACAACAATGACTTTTCTATAAGCCAGTACTTAGTACAGTATAAGCAGTCAAATAAGCTTACAACCTCGAACGTTACATAACACAAAAGACAATCAAGACTTATGCATAGATCTACATGATATTAAAACAATTGTATGGATCAGATACTACACATTTTAATACATTCTGCATTGCCTGGATTTGTTCTGGCCCAAGGCCCTCTCCCAGCCTGTCAGCTGCAGACATACACAAAGGACTCCAAATTCAGTAAGACTTTGTTCAAGTCAGACACTATATCTGACCCTGCTATACTATTTATAAAAAATGAATTGCAAAGGATTGGTTTTTATCTCCCCTTCAAAAAGGAAACTGACACGATGAAATTTAGTTAATAATTCACTGATAAAGTGTCTTTCATCTTAAGTTAGAGCTGATATTCATGGTGGATCCTCGGAATAGAAAAGGAGAAAGGAAACAGGGTTTTAATTGGCAGCAGAGAGAACAGAGAGATCAGACTTCACTGGCACAAAGAAACCCAGTCATGAAAGCTACATGTGAATGCGTATGTATGTGTCTGCATGCATGGTAGCATGAATCAAAAGATGTAGAAAATATCAAAATGCACCCTAAGTGTACACTGATGCTTCAACATATGTCTTCATATCTTATCGAGGGAGAACTAATGCTTTCTGAAAGGCCTCATATCTCTTACACACAGATAAGCACACATATGGAACCTAAACAATATGTCTTTGTTCTTCTCTTGCCTTGAGTGCAGAGACGTAACTAATGCAAAATAGCGTTCTTTCTTTCTTTGTGCTTTTGTCTGTTCTGAATGTACCTTTTTGACATATGTATACTGTATTTAATAACTGAAGTACAATTCCAAATCATGGTCAAAAGCACAAGGAAAACATAAACATTGAGGTACATACTGCTAGTACATTTGTTCTATAAAATACACTATATTGCTAAAAGTATTGGGACGTCTGCCTTTACACGCACATGAACTTTAATGACATCCCATTCTTAATCCGTAGGGTTTAATATGGAGTTGGTCCACCCTTTGCAGCTATAACAGCCTCAACTCTTCTGGGAAGGCTTTCCACAAGGTTTAGGAGTGTGTTTATGAGAATTTTGTACCATTCTTTCAGAGGCACATTTATGAGGTCAGGCACTGATGTTGGACCAGAAGGCCTGGCTCCCAGTCTCCACTCTAATTCATCCCAAAGGTGTTCTATCGGGTTGAGGTCAGGACTCTGTGCAGGCCAGTCAAGTTCCTTTATTGACCTGCTTTGTGCTCTGGTGCGCAGTTATGTTGGAATAGGAAGGGGCCATCCCCAAACTGTTCCCACAAAGTTGGGAGCATGAAATTGTCCAAAATGTCTTGGTATGTTGAAGCATTAAAAGTTCCATTCACTGGAACTAAGGGGCCAACCCAAAACCTGGAAAACAACCCCCCACCATAATCCCCTGAAACACCTGACTTCAATTATTTGGAGGGGTGTCCCAATACTTTTGACAATATAGTGTAGATCACTGTCTAAATGAAAGAGAATTACATTTATAATTAATAAAAAAAAATGTCTAGAAGGTTAATAGCATGCTATGATGGTTTAAACTGAGGTTTGGAAAAGGAAAATGTGGATTTGAAAGTCTAAAACCTCCCAAACGTTGACAGTGTGTAAATGGTTGCATACATAATGTATCTGCACAAAAGATTAAGATTTGACTTTCTGAACACGTCTTGCAAAGATTCAGCGAACTGAATTCAGAGATTATATACACACTCCTCAACACGCTCCTCTCAGAGATTCCAATCAGTTCTCAAGCTTTCAGTGGTGAGATTTCAGACATTGTTTTCACAGTGGAAAGATCAGATACTGGCGGAAAAAAAAGCTCAAAACACCCCAATCAGTATGAGAGGGAACTGACAGGGGAACAATCATGATGGATTCTCCCACAAAACCCATCCAAGAAATCTGTGAATTTCAACATGTGTTTTGATTAATTATAATGTGTCATACGTGTGGGCTCTGGTTGTTCAAGTTGTCATGATTACATGCTATGTAATACTTGTTCTAACTTTTTCACTTCTTCTGGATTGATTATTCCTTATCTCCTACAGAAGCATTGGGCCAAATCAGTCACAATCACCACTGCCCCGCAAGACAGTTTTGCCTTAAAGAAGTTCCAAGTTAGAGGCTTTTTATCTTTATGCAAATATCCTTTTGACTTCACACATTGCTTTGCAAATTAATGGTGGTGTTGGGAATTTTAATATAAATGTATGGTGAGACAGGGCATTTTTAATAAAATGCGCAATGATGTGTGGAGGTTTCATTCAAATTTAGTGTCACAGGAAGTTTTCATCCAACTTTTGTCATGGTTTTAGAAATTGTTTGGCATCAGAGAGAATTTTATACAAAACTGTGGTCACATAGGTGGCAAGAGGCTGCAGGCACATGCTGACGACAATTAGTGTAATTGGTGTTACGCAACTGCCCCTGCCAAAGTGTGGTTTGTTTAAAAGTTTTTTGAGGTCATAGTCAAATGCTACAATGTTACTGAGACTAACTAAAATTCACCATTCTGTGGTACTGACATTTATTAAACCCATTTAATAAAATGTCTATACATAAACAGCCATACACAGGTGCCTATTGCCCTCATCTCACTCCCACTTACAGACACTGACATACCTCTAATGCCTTGCGGACATCCTGCAGGGCAGCAGGGTCTAAGGCAGCTCCGTGGACACTGGCAGCCTTCTCCATCCCCTTCTCAGCTCTGTTTTTGCCCTTGTCTCCTACTGGAGCTGGCTCAATACTGTCTGGTCCAGACAGAGGCTGGATCAACCCCTGGGCCACAGTGTCACACAGCAGCACAAACAGAGCACGGTTCCTGAGAAAAACAGCACAACGAATGCTCTGAACTGACATTATCTGGGAGAATATGTACTGAAAGTTTGGCTTGAAGGCCAAACATCTTTGTTTTAGCTCTTGGACTGAAAAATATGTTTCCTTGTTCTACATTGTTACATGAGAATGTTACCGCATACCAAAATTCACACAACTATTGTGGTGCCCAAGGACAGTTTGGTCTGGTTTCATGAGCTTCTTTCTGCAGCCAAAAAATAAGAGCAGAGCTAAACTGTTTCATTTTCTGTGAGTGAGCTGCAGTGCCATCGAGAATAAATTTACAAGCACTTTTCATGAGTCAACTTTGACTGTGCCTAAGATGATCTTCTGCGGAATAGTGCACATATTGCTATTATCAGCCGAAAAACTTGAACCTGAACTGCAGGACTTTGTGTATACACAGTCATCCACTGAGGGTAGATAAAATGACTGCTGGGCTGATGAAACTCTCAAAGCACACTGAATAATTTAAAATATGTGCAGTCATCAGTCTAAAAACAGCTATGTTTCATGTTTGTCAAATGCTGACATATGTGAATAATACACTGATGTATGATGAAAGTTCACATCAATCGCACAATGTTAGCATTTAATTAAGTGTTGGTGGAGCAGCTTGTTTCTTTTTTTTAACACTGGAGCAAAAAACTTCAACAACTCCACCTAACACCTGATCTATTCTAACAGGTATAATGTATCCTGTAGTAAAACAGTGCAGTAACAGTAATTTAGAGACCTGGCCTACCCAATGTACTCTGTCCTTTGGAGCATCTCCATCAGACTCTGGAAGGTGGGCAGCAGGCACTGGTATTCCCCAGCTGCCAGCAAGTGGCTATTATAGTTCCACAGGTAAATGGCTGCATTCACTCCCACCCACGGCTCCCTGATCTCTGCTCCGAGCTCCCCTGCCCGCAAGAAGTTGGAGGTGGCGTAGGCAGACAGAGCCTGGATCCAGTCTCTGGGTGAGAGAGGTACAGAGATAAGAGTAGAGAGTGGGAAAGGCATAGAGAAAGTAGCGTTTGTATGTGAGAGAGAAAGATAGCATAGTGCCTACATGTTGCTGTTTCTGGATCATTTAACTGCAGGCGAAAAAGTTAATGAATTTTTAAGAAGTTTCATGTTTTTATGCAAATAGGGTTTTTTTTTTGCAAATACAAGCGGGATACTTTTCTAGCAGGTTTTTATGCAAAAATAGGAATCAATGTCAAATAAATTGGGTTTAATGCAGTATTCATCAGGAATTTGTTTGAGCACCTGGACAGTAATAGCTTTCAGCTCTCGTCATGTTATAACTTGCCGGAGGTAAATTTCAAGCACGTTTCAGGCAGTAATTCCACTGCCTGAATGTCATGTGTCAGGCCTTGTCAAGTCAATACAGAATAGGCTGTTAAGGCTCCTGTTTGCTCTCATATAACCAAGGGAGACAAGAGAAAACACAAAAAGATAAAAAATAATGTGAATTTGCTGGAGATTCTATCTTGGTGCAGTGTCCATTTTTGAACCCCCTAATAAATGAGCAAGATAACCACCCTGACCACCCTGACTCTGATTCTGCTGTAAAAGGCTGGAGGAGGTGGGAAAAAGCACAATTCAGGTAATGTTTGATCCTTTGTGACATACACCTCCAACATCTAGTTCTTTGACAAAGATAACATCAGAGCTAATGTTTGAAGCCTTGTTTCATACCACATAATTGGTGTGGGAATGATTTTAGAGCTGGTGTGTAGTATTGATTTAAAAGATAAGGAAGCTAAACCCCTTTTTAGGTAATAGTTTGCAGATACAGAGACTGTCACTGCTGCCACGCCCTATCATTGTGACAAGTTATGCAAATGTATTCACCTTAAAAGAGTCAGTCGCCCTATTAAATGAGTCACTTGTACTGAAGGTTACATTTTAGTGTAGAATAATAGACTTCAAACTGCCACAGCTGTTATCGTATTAATAATTATAAATGGGACATAAAATATTCAGTTGTTAATTATGGTCATGCATAATGTAAAAGCATTTACTGATATAACTTTTGACTTAAAATTAAAAGAAAATATATTAATTTTTACATGGAAATTATCAAGAAGAAAAAGACAGTAGATATAAAAAACAGGCTTTTTTCCACAAGGTTTGTGATGCTGGCATGTGTGTGTGCATATGGTGTTTTCACCTGTAAATAACCCAGTGTGGGTCATCTTCAGACACACAAACCCATCTCTCCTGTGGGGCAACAGGAGGGCTGTTAAGCTGCACCCCCTCTGTTAGCAGCTTCTGGACGGTGGCCTGAGCAAGACAGAATACATTCATTTCACAGCCTCGAAAGATAACATTAAAGGCGACTTACTGTTTCGACAACTTCATAAGAAAAGGAGAAGAGAAGACCACCCACTATGGGAATGACACCTTCTCTGGAGGTGTTAAAGCTTAACTGTACACATCAAAGAAAAAAGAAATGACTGTTGAGCATTTCACTTCAGTGGTGGACACCTCAGATAAGAAAAAGAGGAAGTGGTCTTCATCATCAAATGGAGAGGAAAGTATCTTTTAAGTTAATGAATTGTCAACCAATTCTCAGAAAGAAAACCCTGTATAATAGAACAAAGAGAACAATAAATGAGCAAGAGCAGAGGCTACAGTATGTGCCAGTTTTGGCAAGGTCATGCTGTTGCTGTGGATAGCTGTCTCCATTTTCTTCAAAGTGCTGTCAAGTTAACATCTCTATAGACTTAATAAAGACTTGAAGCTGCAGGCCTGATGAGAAGTGGGATTACACAATAAGACAAGCTCATAAGGCAAGAACAACAATCTCTGACTCAGACCAATCAACATCTACCTCAGGGGCTTGTTAAAAATCCCGCCAAGTTTGTTCCTAATGTTATATTCCAAAAGAACATTTCAAGCTAAAAAAAAGAAAAAATATATAGATATATATAAATAACATAGTCCAAATAGTGTAACCATGTGTAACCATACCTCATGACTAAAACATCTGAATCCACATAAACTTTAAATCTTCTGCTGTGCTTGTAAAATATGTACAACAACATCAATAATGGGTCACAGTGACAGCTAGACAGGTGACGGATTTTGTGTCTCTCCAGTAGAGAAAGAGTGTGGCCCCATTTCATAATCAAAGCCAGAAAAAAACCTGTTTGTGTGAGTTTAAAGTTCACAAGTCATTGTACTGAATGTACATCAGGAATATGAATCTACTCAACTTCATTGTTTAATATACTGCATACACTATACCCTTTCAAGGGCAGATGACGCTGGAATAACAATCTAAGAGATGATGACACTGCTGCCTGTGTTGTGTCCTGATACAGTCATGGAAAGAATCATTAGACCACTCTTGTTTTCTTCAATTTCTTGTTCATTTTAACGCCTGGTACAACTAAAGGTGAGTTGTGATGATAACAACAAAAATAGCACAAAAGAGTTTAATTTAAGAGCTGATATCTAGCCATTTTCCATGGTTTTCTTGATAATAACCAAAATCACTTAAGTTCTTACATCAATAGCTATAGCATTGTA
>OMNN01071957.1:7196-29476 GCA_900302755.1 Chromis chromis | reverse complement strand
AACTTCATATAAAATGCTTTGCAAAGACCGGTAGGGACGCTTGGTTTGGGAACGGGATTTTGCAGAGTCACAGCACCTTCCGCTGACTGTGAGTTCTGAACTCAGATTGAGGGCCTCGGCCGAGGTATTGTTCAACATTGTGTTAATAAACTCCCTTAAATGTGAGAAGTAGTTTGTCTTAAGTCCTCCTAGAAATTGAAACGCAACACTGGTCCCTGTAATGGTCTGACTGGTCACTCTGCTGACAGAGGGTTGTGACAGACCCAAGTCATCACTGCTACACTGCTGCATTTTACCAGTGGCCAGGTATCGCAATGTTGTGATGACTTTCATCTCAGGCGTTATTGCGTTACTGTGCTGGGTGGGACAAGTCAGCTCACCCCTGATGAGGTCCACCACAAACATTATCTCTGCACGATCGAGCCGGTAGCGTGTTATTAAATCGCTGTCATTTAACGTACGGAGAATATCTCTCCTTCTTCTCGGTCTCTCCGTCATCTTGTCTGTTTAAAGGCAATGTAATGCTCAAACCAATACCAGCACTATTATATTTTGAGGATTTTTTTTTTTTTACTCTTGGTGAGTTGACCAACCTGAGTAAAGAAAGACCATCAGCATTCAATCAGGGTTAACCAGGCTTCTCTAAAGTTCCCCACCCGGCATCTGAAGCATATACCTTGAATAATGACAGCTGGCAAAAAATATAAAGCCTCATTGCCCGAAGACGACTGAGGGTTTGAATGCAGCCGGCAGCGAAAGATGAATGCAACATGGTGGAATAACAGAAGAGAAAGAGACATGTACATATTGCTGAAGTAGAGGATCCATTAATCTTGTCTACATGTTCCACAACCTTCTCTAATTGTGTTGAATCTGCTTTGAAAGATGTGAGCTGAAACCACTAATCATACTGACTGGACTATGGAAAGATGTCAACCAGAACCCTTAATCTATTGCCCTGCTGATTTCTCCTGCATGTCTTCATCCTGCTTTCTGTGTTTAATTTTCAGAACAATGCTGTAAGACCCAAATCAGGCTAAGAGGGAAAAAAGGTCATTCGTTGTGCTTAACAGTTGGTCAGGTTCTTACAGTTTGAGGCTAAAGTTTGACTGTTTTCAGGCAAAATGAATACATACTACATTAACTGAAACCACATTGGAACTGTCTGCATGAGGCACAGAGATCTTCTTGCAAACAGGAACACGGTGCAATGGCTCTCAGCTGATATTAAAACAGGTGTCAAGCGCACGGCTGTTGACACGTTTGACTATATCATAATTAGTTTATTATCAAGCTATCAGTCCCAGAGACAAGTCCTCAGATCTACTGATTGAAACACTGCTGGGCTGACACTGCCTTTTCCATTTCACTTCACTTCTCCTCTCTCTCTCCCTTCTTTGTCTGTCTAGCTTACTATGGCTCTCAAAGAAAGAAAGAAAAATCCTACATAGCTGACAGAGTTGAATTAGCACGTTAATAACCTGATGTTCCTCAAACACTAATTCTGTTAATTAAACCAAAATGAGATGTTTAATTTCCTCTCACTTTAACAATGGCAATACCTTACATGCTTAAGAAGGTAGTGCGTGAAGTTGGAAGGTAGAGGTGAACTGATGCAAATAGGGAGCGTATAGGGGTGGTAACTAAGGAACTGCTCCAGGTACTGAGATACTCACACTGTTCTATATTTCTCTTATGTCTCTCCATGCCCATCAATTTCCGCTCTATGTGACCTCCCTCTTCCTGGTGACATTAAAGAATAACATGTCAGTCTCTGATTGCACAGATGACACAACTAATACTTTTTAGTCAGATCTAGGGAATTTAATTACTATTTTGTAATTGATTAATTGTTATAATTAATATATTGTAAAATTACTGTAATATTGGGTGAGCCACCAAGAGCCTCTTGCTGTTTTAATAAGATAGTCACAGGTTGGTTTGATCACCACCCACAGGGTTTGCATTAGGCCTAAATATTTTATGTTAAGTTTCCTTAACCCGTAACCATGTAAACAAGCAGTAGTTGAGTATTTATTAACATGAATGTATAACTTTTTCTATATGCTGATAAAATATTTTTCTTAGCAATGTTCACCACAAGATCAATTTGAAGATTGAATAAAGTAAACACCAGGGCCCGTATTCACAAATAATCCTAAGGCTAAAAGTAGCTCTTAGTGACGTCACTCTTAGAAAAATCTTAGATTCTAAGATTTTTCTTAGAATGCTCCCTTGGTAAGATAAAAGTTATTCACAAAGCGTCTTAGGCCTTAAGAGAGCTCCTAAGGTGAAAAAATATTAGGAGTAGGGAGGAGGACTTTTAAGAAGCCTAAGAGTGTCTTAAAGATCAAGACATTTACAGCCTGAACCATTCAAGGAAATCATGAGTATGTGCAGGTTCATGCTGGTTTGCTCCAAGTCTGTTGTTATCATTGCAGCATATAATAATCAGGTTAAGATGATTATATTGAAAATACTTGTCACGCCCTCCACCTCTGCCAGTGGATAGTGGCAGCTCTCTCCCTCTTTTCTCTCTCTCTGCTTTCCCTGTTTCTCTTAGGAGGGCGTGAACTCAGCTGGTGGTGCCAGGATGACCAGGTGTGGCGAGTTGGCTGCAGCTTCAGCTCTTAAGCTGTTTCCAGTCTGCTCTCCAGTGCCGGACCGTGTTCAGTCATAGTCAGTACCTTGACTCCTGCACATGCCTCGCCGCTACACTTCCGCTGTTCTGTTTGCTAATATCCTGTTTCTCTGTGCAGTTCGGATCCCCTGCAGCCACGAAGCTCTTCGTCTCTGCCATCACCACTCGCAGCCCGGAGCAACATCGCTTCCACCTTCAGCTTCGCCACATCTGGTCACCGGCAGTTTTGGACACCAGCCTTGCTTCCCCCTCCTTTGGTTCCCTTCAGCTAAGTGTAGTTCTAGCGAATCTGTTAACTAACTCATTATCGAGTCCTTTGTTTGTGCTTGGCTAAAAGTTTGTAGCATTAGCTTCCCCTCGTGTTCTCACGACGCTTTTGTTTATTTCCTTGGCTGTTAGTCGCTCTTTTTGTTATTCGTTAGTTTTCATTATTCCTCGCCTGTTTAGTTATTGGTTGAGCGCTTTTAGTTGTAATAAAATATTATTTTGTATTCTTGTCCTCCGTGTTTCTCTGTTCTGCGCCTGAGCCTCAAAACACGTCCCGTAACAATACTAGCTTTTATTGTTGATCTAATAATCATTTAGGCCTGTAAAACACCTATAGTTTATCAGGATACAACAGGCAGATTTGTTTTCCCTGACAACCAACTAATGGGTTAAAGAGTACAATTTCAGATAACTAAGATTGTCTTTACTTAGCTACATTAAAATAAATCAATAAATCAATAAAAATGCAGAACTATAATATGCATGTTTATCTACCTAGCAACAATACAGCAGAATAACATCCACAGGCCAGAATGGCTAGGAAGCACTATGTATACTTTCTACTGATTCTGGTCTGAACAAATCCATTGAGCTCCAAAACCCCTGAGCAGTCGTGTCTGTATCATTCGTTATTCAAGCTGCAGTTTATCATTCATAGGGGTAAGTGTTGCGGGCATATACAAGAGAGCCGTAATCAGCTGAAGTTGAGTATACATGTTTGTGACACTGATGTCAGCAGCAAATACATATAACTACAGAGCTACAGTTATCCCTGAGGGGAAACCATGGATCAGTCAGTGATATCCCACACTGCTTAAAACAAGCCAAATATTGTTCCACAGTACACAAGTCAGGTTGAGTTTGTATGTACACGCTGCCATTTATGCAGCTGGGAATTAGTTTAATAATATATAAAGGTCATGTCTGATTTTACAGTGTGAGCATATGGTTATTTTCTGTATAGTGCAGATCTGGTACCCGTCCAACACTCAAAAGTACCAGAAGAAAAGATTTGTTTGCTCGTTTTGGCAAGTACTGGAAAAATAAGCAGGATCTCTTTGATTGATGATGGGCACAGAATGAAGTGCTTATAAACTAGTTTCTTTTAACCTTCCTGTGTATGCTTGACTGTGCATATCCTTAGAACTAATGCTATACAATTAAGCACTTGCTCATTGTATATGAGAAACTTAAAAGAGAAACTGATAATGGTCCCACTTTGTCACTCTGACAGAATCTCAACTGTGTCAAAAGCTTTGCAAGTGCTGCCAAAACATTTTATGTGGTTTATGTGGTTTGCATCTTTGTTTCATACTGCCAAAAAATTAGCCTGAGAGTGTCAAAAATGCAGCTGTTTGTTTAGCGACAACCACTTCCACACACTCACTTTCACACATTACGTCATTACTCACTTCCTCTGCTGCAGAAAAGTGATTCTCAAACACAGTTGCCGGCAGCAGTGCTCGGCGGGCCTCCAATCATTGAGTTCGTCTTAATCCTGTGGATTTCGGTGTAATGGCGATCAAGCGCCTCTCTGCAGCTGGTGAGATCCTGTGTTTGCCGATCTGTTTCCCCACAGGGTCCCTCAGCAGAGCTCATTTAGCAGCCTGATGCTTTGTAATTAAGAGTAGCACTGGATAGCATTACCGGTGCCCAGTTAGTTCCTGCATTCTGTTTTCTATTGGAGAGACTGCTAATGAGTCTATTAGTCTCCTGTGAGAGACGGGGTGTTGAGGGGTAGGGGGGGATAAGGGTACTCCAGATGTTTGTTGACATGGAGTGAAGTGGGTGTTTGCATGTATCCACGCCTGTGTTGAAGGGGGTTGATTTGGTGCGTTTCCGTCTGTCACAATCAAAGCCAGGAGCTTTTGCAGCCTATAGCGGCTTATAGTCTATCAAAGAGCAGTTGGATTGAATGAGAAGGAACATCTTCGTGTATTTATGAGGCAACATGTAACAGAAGGCCTGCAAAGGCAATTTCTAAACATTTCGGAACAAATGTGCCTTGATGTTGTATTAAAGAACCCATACTGTGCACTTTTACAGATTTTCCTTTTTTTTTTTTACTTTTAGGGTCTACTAGAATATGTTTGAATGCTTTAATGTTCAGAAATACATTTTTCTTATACTGTACAAGGCTGCTGCACCTCTTCTCACCCTCCATTTGAAACACTCCATTTTAGTACTCGTCTCTTTAAAGCTCAGTCTGATATGATTGGTCAGCCACCCGACAAAAGTGAGGTAATGTTGCTTACTTACCATAACCCCAGGGCTGTGGGTATAGGCAGAAAGACATCAAACTTTTTAGTGGAACATTGTGAATACATCAACATATTATCAAGTAATAAAGGTGTTGGGGCTAGTATGCCGGCAAACAGTTAGCAATTTAGACACAAAGCAAGCAGAAGCATTCATTTGGATTCAATTTTATTTGTCCTTGTTATGACTCTAAGTTTTCATCCTCTTTTTATGTCTGTTTTGGTCTCCACCAACTCCTGAGAAAAATGTGTTCATCTCCACCAAGTTCTCCACAGTGTGACTGTCTTAGTGCTGGGCAGGTACAGGTAGAAACTGTAGATTTATTTATGTTTTTTCAATGAAACAGCTGCCTGTTGCGGTTGAGAACAGGACTGAGAGTTTGCTGGCCAGAAAACAAAAATAACGAGGGGGCTGAAAAACTCAGTAGAGCTGACCAAGAGTGACATTTTTCCACGTTACACATTGTCATTTGATTCACTGTAATACAAAATTTAGCATTAGTGTCGCTTTAAAATTTGAGATGCAACATAAAAATGCTCGGTTTCATGACAAACAGAAACCAATAAAATTCGAGAAGTCAGCCGCTGTTTTCTCAGCAAGAAAAACGGCAAACTTGTGGCAGCTCATTTCTCTTGATTTAGCCTCATGCTGAATAAACACAGTGCCATCATTCCATTCCGTTTCCCCGCATTCATCTTTGAATCTCATTTCACACTTGCATATCAAAAAAGATGCAGAGAATAACCCCAAATCTATTCAGTAACCTGTGATTTCTCTCAATTAACATCTACTCTCTAATACGCCGGCATAAACAGCCAAGATTCTCTGTTATTGTAAAACAAAGGGCTGAAAAAAAGCATTATGGCATTATGGGATGTATCCTACATTGTGAAAGCGCGCTGTCAACCCATTGTTGTGATGTGCATTGATTGAAGTGAAAAGCCTGAGCCATTATTCAAAGCCATCCAGCACTCAATTAACACTCCATTTGCATTATGGCAGAGCTCTGCTACGGCCTTTTGATTAATACGTCTCCTTCTCTCTTGCCAGTCAATCATGAATCATCCTCTCTACCACAGCACAACGCTACACACTCCTGCTGGGAGGAAGAGGGAAGGTGAGGGAGAGTTAGGGTTGGAAGAGGAGGAGGGAAATCTGTGTCGTCAACAAAGATGGGAAGATGAGATGGAGGGTTGATGAAAGGGTGGCAGAAATGACTGAGAAAAAAGAGAAATAATGAAGGAAGGGACAAGCTGGAGCAAATGTAGTCAAATATGAGAGAGGTAAAACAGAATATGGTGCAAAGGGGGGAACGTGAACATGGTAGAATTATGGAAAAGGGGAGATGGAGGTCAGGATTATGGAGGAGAATGTGGAATTATAAAACAAAGCAACATAGTCAAGGATTGAGTCCCATACATACCAAGTATGGAATGATTTCAGAACTAAATAAAGTGTCTGAGGAACATCTTGGGGTCTTAAAAGTCAAGATCATGTTAAGAGTGAAACTGGCTGGCAATTGGTGCCACCTAAACAGTAATGCAGGCATACTGCCAGACTGGTGGAGGAACAAAGCTGGAAGGTTTACAAGTCAGTTTGCATTGTAAACCTTAGTTGAGATTTGGGGGTACCATCATGAAATACCCTTCAACCCCTCTACCACTCATAATAGTAGCCATATGGTCACTACTATGTAGAAGCAATTTGGAGTTGAAATTCTGCTGATTCAGTCATTTGATTAGGACTATTAAATGAATCACTGATATTTTTGATAATCATTGCCTTTCTTTAGGGAAACAAAACCTAACTTTTCTGATTACAACTTCTTATATGAGAATTTTTTTTAGTTCCTTTACTCTTCTGTGACAGCAAACTGAATATCTGTGGGTTGTGGACAAAACAATGTTAGGAAGCTGTCTTGGGAAACACTTATCTACATTATAAATCCAGAATAAGATGGACCTAATCTAGGGGTAGGGATCTCCTCAGTGTCCCCCAGGATGAATCGTAGGAATACAAAGAGAAATAAGTTTGCTCTGCCTAGCCTTCTATCACTGCATCTGGCAATTACTGATGCTTGGTTAAGTTTACGGTAGTTACACATTTAGTTAATGGCAGATTGTAACATGGTTAAAATCAATAATAATAGGAGACATGATAATATACAACCCCCCAGGAACCTGCAGATGCAATACCCTCCATAAATGGCATACTAATTGCTGCAAAGATAGTGAATGTAGACCCAGGATACAATGTGTGTGTAGCAGATTAGTCCGGTTTAAATGTAATTCCTAGGAATGAGCCCTATGGATTTAGTCACAGACACGTCTCAATCAAAACTGTTCAAAAACATGCCAAAAGAGCAAGACAGTCTGGCTCAGTTTGAGGAAACCATGACTTCAACACAAGAACAACAGGATCAGATGAGAAACACACCGAGCAATGAGATTTTCTGAGGTGAGAGTCAAAAACTGCTCTCATTACTTCTATGATTGGAAAGAAAAAAAGCAACTCACATGGAAGCAGGAGGGAGAACTGGTTTAGGATTTATCACCAAAGCACCAAAGAAATATCTGAATGTTCATTTAGTGAACAGTCGACCGTGTGAAAATTGACTTGCGCGTATCCCCAACAGGAAGAGGGGCTGTTGGAAAATGAAGACAGAATGGTGCAGAGATGGCAGTGACAGAGATAAGGGATAGAGAGAGGCATGAATGAGGGAATGATGAAGGATAAAGATTAATGGTTTGGAGGGAGATGTATGGGGGAGGAAGAGGGTGGCGAGGTGAAGGGAGGGATGCAGCTATAAAAGAACAATGATAGGGAGGAAGGAGGACTAATCCAACAAGATCCTCCCTTGTATACTTTAGGTCTTGGTAAAATAATGAGCCATAATTTTGCAACTACATAAGAAGGAGAAATGTTATTTTTGTGTAATGAGCAAATGGCTGACAAGAATGGTGTAACCAATGCAGTCATCCGTCAGTCATTAAGTTGGGGGCAAGGACTCCTTTTCTGTGTAAATATGACCTTGGAAGAAATAACATCTTTGAAACAGATACACGGCAACACAAAGAAACAAGACTGCAAGGAGGTCATTCTCATTCCTGGTCTCTTTGTTAAATACTAAACACAATATCTACAACAGCATCTTGTTCAAGGTCTTTTTAGCTCTCCAAATATTGAATAATAAAACAAAGAGCAGCTATCAACCACCTAGTATTATTGTATACAGGAAAATACTGCTATCACTATCCCCATGTATTTCATTTCTGATGACCCGGTATCACAATAGCCCTGCTTGATTTGCCATTACAAAAGCATCTGAAACTCCTGTGGTGAAATAAATATTCAGGAAAATACTCACTTGGGTGATTCAGTTCAGTATAAAGGTGTACAAGGATACAAATGAGGGGAGGTGGATCTTGCCAATTAGTGAGCAAAGAGGCAAACGGAATAAGCTTTCAAATCAAATTCCATTTGCAATTAAAGGCAGTGATCAAGCTCTCTTTCTTCTTTAATCTTTTTTGAGATGGTGGGTTAAGACAGGGTTTTTTTTTTCCTGCATAGAGGAAAAATGCAGGAACATGGGTTAAAAAGGGCACATCTTGGTCTGGCTGTAGACACTTCATCAATTGCAAAAAGAAAACTGTTTGACAGAGTGGTTGATAGCTGAACTTAAATGCATTAGAGGCACACCCCTGTGAAAGCAAAACAAAGTTTGGTTGCATGAACAAACTTCAATTGTACTCCCTCATAGGTCATGAACAACCTTTCACACCATAGGCTTCTGTGCAGGTCTCCCAAGGTGTGCTAGTCTGTGACCACCTGGGCCTCTCATCACCCGTCTGCTCCCACAGATCTTTGTGGTGTAAAAACACCTACGATCCTGTGCCCCCCAACACCTCCAACTAAGCAATGCACTCCTGTCAGCTTACTCCTCTGGTCTTGCCTCTACTGCTTTTGGTTCATGGAGGCTGCTTTGACGTCCCTGTCTGGTAATAACCAGTCCATGCAAGCCACTCGGAGCCTTAACCTCAGCATGGTGTGGCGCCTTCGCCCTGAATACCCTTGGTGGACTTCCGGTTTTCACTTTCTTCCTTAATTTAATGTGCATCAAGAAGAGATCACTCCTTTATCCTCATTTATTTATATTTATGTGTGTAAATGTATTTAATGATGTATTTTTTACATTAAAATTAATACCGGTGTATCTTGATTTATGTGCTAAAGCAGTTATATATCGGACCACCTACCTGTTTTATTTTCTGTTACTGTGCCTGGCCCTGTGGTCTTAAACTGTGCTCCCACTCGCCGTGTGCGTGTTTTTAACCCCTCGACTCCTATACAGTTCT
The DNA here is from genome assembly GCA_900302755.1 of Chromis chromis. Classification (NCBI taxonomy): domain Eukaryota; kingdom Metazoa; phylum Chordata; class Actinopteri; family Pomacentridae; genus Chromis; species Chromis chromis. The sequence goes on along the minus strand of OMNN01071957.1, from coordinate 19,954 downwards.
CTACTGCTTTTGAAAACTCTGTGCTTTATTCCCTGAGTGACTGCTGCGTTCTGAATGCCGAAGAACTGACATCTCTGTTTGAGTCCACATGTACTGAGATATTAGACTCTATTGCGCCATTCAGATCCAAACACACAAAGCCACTGGCTGAGCCTTGGCTGAATGACACTACTCGCGCTCTTACACGCGCCTGTAGGAGAGCGGAGAGAAGGTGGAAAAAGGACAAACTACATGTGTCTCTAGATATTTTACGTGATTCTTTATCCACATACCAGCAAGCAGTTAAAGCTGCTAAAATAGTATCTTTCCACCCTTGTCTCCACCAACAGTCATAAGCCTCAGTCTTCTAACTGGTACAAGGAAACGTGAGCACATAACTCCAGTACTCTCTGCTCTTCACTGGCTTCCTGTCCGATTCAGGATTAATTTTAAGATTCTTTTATTTGTTTATAAGGCTTTTAATGGGTTGCCCCCAGATAATTTATCTGAACTTATTCATGTACACCAGCCTTCAAGAGCTCTGAGGTCAGCCAATCTGATGATCTTGCATGTTCCCAGATCCAGGTTAAAAAATAGAGGTGACTGAGCATTTGCTGTAACTGCTCCAATTTTGTGGAAGGAGCAGTGTGTATGCTCAAAGGTAGTACCTTTGAGCCAAAGCCATGCTCAAAGGTAGTACCTTTGAGCATACACACTGCTCCTTCGATTGGAACTTTTAAATCTTTGGTGAAGACTCACCTCTTCTCCCTGGCTTTTAGCTGAGCAGAGACACCTCTTCTGTGTTGTGTTTATTGTTTTATTGTGCTATTTGCTTGTATTGATTTTAAGATTAATGTTAAGTTATTTTAAACCTGTCTGTAAAGTGCTTTGGTTCAACTGTGGTTGTTTTTTAAATGTGCTATATAAAAAAATTTGACATTGACATTGACATTAATTCTCCTGGTCTTAAAAATAGATAAGATTTTTTTTTAGCTACATCGCTCAGCCTTATATCTATATTTATTATCACAATTTATTACTCTTTTCCTCTACCTACATATTTGTCATAATGTTACATAAAAAATGGGATAATACACTATATATTAGGGGTCACCCCACTACTAACTATTAATGAATATAATGTTATGGAAGTGTTTAGCACTATCTATGAATAGAGGATAAAAGGTTAACCATTTTATTTTAAACTGGGCATCAAGATAAACATAAAAAAGCTAACATTTCCTCCTATGCACAAATCTGTCACTTGATTTAACTTGCAGATTTTGCCAAATAAAATCTAATTCAAAGCTGATCGGTGAGATGCAGACAGAGGGGAAATAATTTCACATTAAAACACACAGTGTGGCTTTCAGTATTATATCTCCTCCATGTTTCAACACAGGCACACATTAATTCCAGTTCACAGAAAACTCCTCTAATTGAGCAGCCATTTCAGTTTCTTTACAATAATGAGATTACATGCTAATGCAAGGCTTTAGCAGGCAGTAATCCATATCCATTTCACGTAGTACTGTGACTTTACCAACTCTATTTCGTCATGTAGTCGTGCCTGGGTGTTCCACGTTGAGCAATCCAATTGAAATGTGTGAGAAAACAGCCTTATATGTCAAGCTCAGTGGTAGGGAGAGGATCTACCTGACAACAAATTAATGAAAATGTCACTTGACTTATACCTCCATCTCTGAGCTTCATAAATGCTCCACTGAGCATATTAACATAGCAGCCACATTGCTTCCACTCTTCTCCCTAACCGCCCTCATCCATGTCTTCTGCAGTGACCTCCCCTCCTTCTCCGCTCCTCTAATCTCTGCATGCATACCCGTGCTCACTATTTGAACCCTGCATGCTTGTTTGATTAAAAGTAGAGCAGGCCTGTGCAAGGTTTTGAATGATCTTTTACTTTATCTTGACATAACAGAGCCATGGCCCTGTGAAGGCAGGGACGAGGGGTTAATGGGAGCCATGACAGCCAAAGCCATTCCATCAGCAGTGGTAGTCTGCCGAAAAGGTCAACTTCTAGTCCACACAGCCAGCCAGACCGAAATGTCAAAGTTGGAGAGGAGAAAGTAAGGGAAGAAAAAGCCTTTTTTTGGAAGTGTGGAGAATGCATATTTCATATCTTTGCTGGTTTAAAGTCTTTTTTTTTACACTGATAATGTTTTTAAAAAATCACACAAACAAACAAAAGTGATAACAGCAGTCTCAGTGGATAAGTCGTGGCCTCAAACCTTTTCTGTTTGGAGAGGGAAATGGAATGGAAATGCCACTCAACTTGCTGCGCATTTGTGCTGCAGGCAACACAATCCATAAGTCATTGGAAGACCATTAATTTCCTCTGTGGTTTTAGAAAGGCTTCTGCTGTGAGAAAACACACACATCCTCGGTTTCCTGCTGATGTGGCCATGTCCAATAAAAAGAAGTTCTGCCAGGCAAATACAAAATATATCAGAAGTTAACAGCTGTTGTAGCCTTTAACAGATTCTATATGATTTAAAATGACCACAGTAAAGTCATTTTAAATCATACAGAATCTGTGCGCACAACATACAAATGAAATAATAGCCATCAGCACTATAAAGTTAATAAAACACAAGTAAGTTGCAAATGATGTCAGAAACTACTAAAATAGTTAGTTTGATTTTGACATTCTCCTTGCATTATTCTAACATAACAAAAGCAATATGCAAAGATATATACTTTATCAAGGATAGAATGTTTGATAGTTTCCCTTAAAGCACAGGTGTCAAACTGCGGTCCTCGAGGGCCGCAATCCAACATGTTTTAGATGTTTCCCTCTTCCAACACACCTGATTCACATGATCAGGATCGTTATCAGGCTTCTGCAGAGCTTGATGATGAGCTGATCATTTGAATCAGGTGTGTTGGAAGAGGGAGACAACTAAAACATGCTGGATAGTGGCCCTCGAGGACCGCAGTTTGACACCCCTGCCTTAAATGCATTAGATGCAAAATGCCATGAAAGCACAGAATGAAAAGACAGAGTTTGTTTGTATGCATAAATCCCAAAGGTACTCCTTCTCTGGCTCATAAACAGCCTGTCATATCCCTTGATAATGGAGACCCTTCACTGCCCTCCCAATGACTTCCATGCAGCTCTCATAAGGCGTGCAAATCTGCGGCCGCCTGGGTCTCATGTCGTCTCCTTTTGCACCCACAGACCTCCACTGACCCGACCCCATCTGGGCGCCAAAGAGTCATGCAGTTTTGGAATTACAGCACATTTCTGAACTGTTCCAGCATAGGGTTATATTCTACTTTGTATGGGAAAAAAGCAAGAAACAATTGTTTTGCTTTTCAGTGCAATGCTTTAAGTGTTGTGGTCAAAAGACAAAGGCAGAGCACCTGCACGTAAGAAAGCAGTGGCAACCCTAGACTTCCGAACAAAGAGGCCATTGTTTGGGGGTTGGGTGGGCAAACATTTGCCTAGTTTGCCACCTGTACAAGTAGATTACTGTTTATGCAAATTGTCATAAATAAAATAGTGGCAGTCATTACCATCAGGCACTTAAGTACATATTTTGACGTCATATAGTAACCCGCCATCATGGTTCTGATATTGTCAGACTCCCCAACACAATTATGAGGAGATATCTCTACTGTCAGCTTTTTATGTCATGTAAAAACAAGGTCATAATACAAAATGTTTTTTCCTTGAAAAAATGTGTCCTCAAATATTATCAAATCAAATGATGGAAGACCTAGATAGCCTAGAGCAGGAGTGTCAAACTGTGGTCCTTGAGGGCCACAATCCAGCATGTTTTAGATGTTTCCCTCTTTCAACACACCTGATTCAAATGATCAGCTCATCATCAAGCACTGCAGAAGCCTGATAACGATCCTGATCATGTGAATCAGGTGTGTTGGAAGAGGGAAACATCTAAAACATGCTGGATTGTGGCCCTCAAGGACTGGAGTTTGACACCCCTGGCCTAGAGTGTTCCGAAAACAGGAAGATACAGCATGTATGACTATCCCTTATAATGACCAGTGTAACAGCTTACACTGAAAATAGCCAAGGGCTCATAGGGTAAATGTCCTAAATATGTGTTTACTATGCCTTCCTGTTGCTTACATAGAAATACTATGAGTCAGGAAAACAGCAGATATTTTGTGCAACTGCAATACTCAAATACAATTTGTTATGCTCTCTACAGTTAGTTCAACAGGCATCGGAGGTTCCAGGGGACTACTTTCTCTGTTTACTCACACTTGAACTCAAACACAAGTGAGATCATTTTTGTCACAGTGAAGTGACTTGGCAAGATGTAACATCCTGAGGATTTCAATAAAGATGCAATATACAGTAATTGGCTCCACACTGAAGACACCAGAGCGCCTCTTCACAAAACACCTACTATTCTCTTATGTCATCAGTGAAACAAAGTGGAAGCTACAGATAGTCAGTATCTTCAGAGTATGTCTGGGTTTGTGTAGCTGTTTTCCCTGTGTGGTCTTGCCTCTTTATTTTCTTTTACCAAATAAACCAGATTTAAAAAAAAATCTGTTAAATTGTCTAAGTGGCACTTCACTATTTAATAAGAGTTTTTCATTTGGCGCTTACCTGGAAAGTGTTTTGTTGCTAACAAGACATTCACCATTAACATAAATGACCACTACTAGCTTAGCATTCAGACAGTGGAATCCTTGAGCTTTATTTTCCGTTACTAAAAGACCAAATTAAATTGAACAAAACTGCACAGAGGACTGGATCGTATTTTGCGCTCAAGTTAGCTCAGTTTAAAAAGTGTGAATGTGTGTTAGAGCTCTAATGAAACCCAGGTGCCTCCATATCTTATACCCAAATGTCTCTGGGGATACACGCCAACCTCCCTAATAACAATTGAAAAAGTGAGGAAAATAAAAGACAAGCAGAAAAGTGCGGTTTTCTTTTTTTTTGTTAAACGAACTAATGCATGCACGGGGCACTTCCAGCAAGTGTGGTAATAGCCTTCCCCATTGCTCTTGCTGCATTTTAACAGATATGAAAGCAAGCGTTGCATCATAATCCTCTGGTAGGTATACTGGACTGTAGAGTAGCCAGTCAGATGCGGTGAAACCAATTGGGATTGCAGGGAAAGTTCAAAGCTCTCTCATTCTGAAAGAAAAGAAATGGTATTTAATTGGGCCTTCCTGCAGTAAGAGTATTACAAGTACTCGACTCCTCTTTCCTCCCCTCTTTCACTATCACCACTATCCCCGGTTACTTAAACCACACCACTGTCCATTTCCTACACTTGCTGGGTCATGAAAATTTCATCAACCTGTAACCTTTATTAGCTCAAGGACGCATTTGGATAGAAGGCCCCGAGGACACCAGCAACTCCAACGGAAACACAGACAGACAGACAATCGGACGGACGGATTAATTGCTAACCTTAGCATCACGTCCGTCTAGGGACACTGCTGGTGAATGCAACAAAACCTTCAACCCATCAGCCTGGAGCGGCGGCGGATCCTCGTAGCATCTGTGAAATACTACCCTTTGATCCTCTAACAATGTTCTTAAGAGCATTTGTCTAAAACACCTCTGTCTCTGAGGATAATGGATTTACCAATAGGCCACTTTACAGTACAGGCAGCTATGGATCTTCCTCTTAGAAAGTGATTTCTCTGGCAATCAGAACATTTAATCAGAGTTCAAGAAGCCACAGAGGCTGTCTTCTGATTCTGTTAATTGCTTTCAGCTCTTGGATGCACAGTTCCCTCCTCTCATTGGAAATTTCTAATTTAGAACCATTTCATTTTATTTTTGTTCCCCCTTTCACTCCCTCAGTCCTCTGTAGAGCAGCAAGCCGTTCTGTTCAGCACAGCAGCTAAATTGCAAGCATTAATCATTTCAGAGTCATTATCAGCATTTTAAAGGTGAAAATCCAAACAAATTGTTTTTCATTTGGCCTGAGCTTAATAGGATTGTTTTCTTGTAATTTGCAGCATTGGAGCATTTAACACAAACAATTAACAGTAAATTGGTAACTCTGCTTATCTGTTTCCAGTTTACATAATATTAAATCTTTAATGAGGAATCACCTCAGATCATGGAGGTGTACAATCTTACCAATAGGCTAGATGTCACTTAATTTATCATGATAAATTAGATATCAGATTGATAAACATTCAGAGTATTAGTTTGCTAAATATCTATTTTCTAATTTGTCCTGCGGCTATTTATATTGTTGTGAAGCAGCATTCCAACAAATTTCACCGAAACTTACGTTTGCAGAATTAGTTATAAAAATAGATTGAACAACACAGTTTAAAACATCAGTGGGCAAAGAATATACATATAAAACAGACATCACAAATTAGGCTTTTGAAGACACTGAAGTCTGAATTGCAATGCCAGTCCAATATACCGTACCAGAAAAAACAACACAGGACGATTGCTTAATTTATCATAAATGTGGTGGGGTTATTAAAGTTTCTTCACTCTAGATGGGGCAGGACCCATGGCCCTGGTAACCTAAATAATGGAGGGGGAGGTTGCTGCAGATGTCAGAGGGTTTATTTTATCCCAAACTATGATCTTTTCCCAAAGCTAACCAAAGAGCACTGAAAAAAATAAAAATAAAAATGAATAGTAAGTCAGCTCTGTTCAAAATAAATGGTATCACATGGGAAACAAATCCTACTCTCATGGGTGAAAGACCTGTGACTGACTTGTCGAAATTACTAAACTCAAAATCACTGTGTTCTGAGGTAATGTCTAGATTACTGTAGATTATCTACAGAACTTGCTCTAGACTGCATTTAGGGTTTTGTCCCTTTTTATTAATTTATTTTTCTAAATATGTGCATGGCTAAAAACCACACTGGGTCATAGAAGAATGTAAGTTTAAGTTTAAGTTTAAGTTTAAGTAAATAAACCTTTAATTGAGAATCTGTTATATTGGTAGAATTTACAAACAGGACTAAGAATACGCCCATGCAGCATCACTAAAATGGTCAAGGATCCAGACTTGTATCTTCTTAATAATTGCACTATTTTTTAGGTTAAAGTGTGGGTTTTTTGGTCTTATGCATAATTAAAAACAAACTGGTTAAATGGACAACATTACAACCTCCATTATACAGTTTTGTGCCATTTTGGGACCAATGGCTTTCTTCTTCGGCACCACCAAAAGCAGTTGACTTTTGAAAGACCATTTTTCACAGATAATATTTGTTCCAAGTCAGAAGCATTGAACTGTCTGCTTTTCAATGCAAAGTTAAGTGCACATTGTGAGTGGTGTCACTTTTAAAGGAGGTCCACAGCACAACGCTTCCCTATTATGTGACATTACACACAAGCCAAGCCAAAATTTTGAAAACTATGGTGTTTGTAGGTTCCTTAATAACTCTGTTCATTCAGTTAGACTTCATTCTGTTGCAATGGTCACATGTGTACTTATGTTTGTTGCACTGAGGTTGAACTTTAGAACCTGTACTTTCACTGTAGTCCATCTAGCCTGTTTGAATTATACATAAGGTAGTGCATTTACTGGAGGATTTTATATTGTGTCTCAGCTCAAGCTGATGTGTTCAGGTTGCTTTGCTCTTACCAGAGACAAACCCAAAAGATATCTAATTCACGATAATGTAAAACTAGAAAATCATCAACTTCTCATTTTAAGAATGTGGGAGCAGCAAATGTCTTTATTTTTAAAAAATACTTTCACAAAGAAATATTGTCTGATTCGTTTTGCTGTGTATCTTGGGCATCTCAGATTTCATAGACCACACACCTCCAACCAAAGTAGTCTGTGCTGCTTGAACTCGCCAGTATATACAACATTAATCATCAAAAAATAGGTAAAAATGTACTCCTCTCAGTGTTAGGATGATGCATTGTGCATATCAACTTAAAGACATGAATAAATTTGGCAAATGTGTTTTCCTTGTCAAAGAGGAAAGCTGTGCTTGGTGTTTTCCTACATGTTGCTCCCTCCGTGCATTCAGATGAGCAGTGGCAGCTGTCTGTTAATGCCCTGTCACCTGTTGGCCAGGCCTATCAGCAGTTTGTAAGCAGTAGTTGTGCAAAAACTCAGTGACTGTGACGCCCAAACATGAGGGACACAGTTGGCCGCCTCCCGCGTCTACACTCTGTGACCACTCACTACATGGCACAGCGCTGAGTACAAGAGATATGGCGTGTGTGAATGTGCGTATTTGCCTAAGTGTGTGCATGCGTGTGCTCCAGCTCACGACTGAATAGACTGTGAAGCGCGTGGCTGCGGAGCAAAAACTGGCAGATTAAAACTGAATGTATCACTGCCACCAAGCCACCAACGCAGTGAAACAAACACACATACGCTATGTTGACAGGCAAAGGGAGTATTGTTGAACCATAATCTGTTCTCGTCTCCATCCCTGATTGCGTAGCAACTCCTAATGGGACGGATTCGGTCCCTCTGCTGCCAAACCAGCTTGAGGGCATATTAGGAGGAGAGAGAAAGAGTGTAGGTTCTTTCTGATATACATGTTCCCAAGCAGCCTCCAACTAAACCTAATATGATTGTTTTGATAGTGTAAGAGTGTGTGTGCAGACATACAAGCGAAACTCCCAGCAAACCAGAGAGCGCCGCTGGAAAGGAAACCTTATTTCTCTCATTTTTCATGATTCCGCTGATCTCATGAGCGGCTTAAGTCATTTTTTTTATCTGCCACTAACCTTATTTTCAAATTCATGACCACCTTATTTCAGAAACACTACACAATAATGATGAAAAAGTGACACAAAAATGTTTTACCTTTCAGTTTTTTTGCTCTCCCTACTTCACGTTTCTTCGCCCAGGGGATGGCATGAATGATAGGAATATTCTGTTCCACCTTTTTCACTGTGCTGTGACCTTGTAGCTGTAGTGAGCTTTGTATTGTATATCCAAGAGGAGAAACGGCTCCCCTTGACCACGAGTGACAGTAAAACATTTCAAACATTTGAAGAGGAGATACCGAGCTCTCAAAGGACGGCAGTAACAGTTACCCTTGCTGGAAGCATTTTAACTCCAGTGTGTCAGTGTCATGGCATGAGGGCAAAAGAACTGATCGCCTGTCCGTGAATACGTATATTTAGGAATCCCTTGGGGTCTTGCTGAGACCGAGCTCCATTAATCCTTGTTGTATGGCTAAGGAGGTACTTCTGTGAATAAAGTAAGTACACAATGGTCCTCAGAGAACATGACCACTTTGTATAATTGTTCACCATCTTTGACGTCAACATGCTGACATTTTTGTCCACTTTACCTGTAAAACTCCTTCAGTTGGAAGATGTTTGAGGGTTTTCTTACATCTACTGTGTGTTTCAGATCCCCCACAACATTTCAACAGCTATATGCATTCCAAACACCATGCTGTTAAAAACTATACTATTCCCCATTTTATTAGTATCGATACTTAAACAATGACAATGTCTTTCTGGGGTCTTTCTGTGTGGAGTTTGCATGTTCTTCCTCTGCCTGCATGGGTTTTCACCGGGTGCTCCGGCTTCTTCCCACAGTCCAAAGACATGGTGAGGTTAATTGGTGATTCTAAATTGTCCATACATTTGAATGTGAGTGTGCTTGGTTGTCTCTCTCTTTGTGTGGCCCTGTGATAGACTGGCCAGGGTGTCCCATGCCTTTGCCCTAAGTCAGCTGGGATAGACTCCAGCCCCCCTGCGTCCCAACAGAGGATAAAGTGATGAATGGATGGATGTGCAGTCCCCTGCTTCTACTCTCTGTAGGTATCATGGGTTTCCAGCCACATTTTACCTCTTTCATAAGCATATCACAGCTTTCATGGGGACAAAATCAGAGGTCTGCCTGCAAAAACAAGCATTCCCTGCAAGCAAGTACATGCATCAAGCAAAATATGGTAAGTCAGAACAAGCCCACGTACACCACAAAGTTCCGCTGTTAAAAATTTGTGGATCAAGGGAACCAACATGTGCAACTTGGTAAAGCATCTTGCCGACAGACATGCTGACTTGTTCAAAGGATTAAAAGAGCGACAGGTTACTAATGTGATGGATAAAGTAAATTATAACGGATTAATTTGGCTTTATTTTTTAGCTGACTTACAAATTAGGCAAAAATCTCCTTATATCTCTATTGATACTGTCAAACCATTTTCTCTTTTTTTGACCCCCACCCCGACTCGGACCAGCCCTAATGGGTGGACATGAGCTGCTTGGCGGAGGTCTGCGCTCTCCGAGTGCTTTTCTAGTTCTGAATAGATTGTATCCATACATTTATGTACCTTTAGGCAGGTATTGTATTGAAGTCAGAATATAATTTGCTAGTGTGCTCAAGGTTCATTATCCTGTTGTCAATATCACTGAATCAATCAGATACTTACATGTTTTCTATAATCTGAGCTGAGCATGTAGATATTGAACCGAAGAGGCCTACTAAAAATGAACCCTTATGGAACTCCACACATGCTGGTATTCTTTGCTTAGATATTAATAACCAAAGTAGTGTATGTTGCCAATAGGATTATATTTTAGTAATGACATAAACTTGTTTCCCATCATCACTCATTTTGCAGTAATCAGATTACGACAGAAAGCTGAGACAAAATAAATATGTCTCCCAGGATCCGATGCCCCAGGGCAGTGAGCCCTTTTAGTTAAGCAGTAATTATTAGTTAAGTAATAAAACCCTAATGCACTGCAGAGCAACTTTCCTGCACGGCCCTTAACAGTTCTGTTAGCCACTTCTATTACTGGACAGAAGCAGTACAGCCAGGAGGAATTCAGCTGATCTTTCTAGTTTTCAGCATCAGAGGTGAGAGTATCGGAGCAGCAAGCAGAAATGAGGGTGAAGAAACAGAGCAGGCATCATGCTGTTGTGCTTTCAGCACAGCTTTGCCTTTCACTGCTCTGACCAATGTTTCCATCCTTTTCTTTTTTTCCTTTCAGTTGTGTGAAAATAAGTTCAGGGGCTGATGACAGACTGATGATTTAAATAATTGAAATATAGGGGCAACTCCATTGTCTCAGTGTAATTAACATAAAAAAAAACAGACTTAAGCTTAATTAAAGTAAAACGAAGTTCAATTACATTTTCAAGTTCTAGTCACATTTTGGTCAACTGACCAGCCAGATAACAAAAGCAGTGTGTACTTTCTTCTTCTTCTGCCTTAATACATTCAAACACAGTTTTTTAAGAAGGGATTGGTTAGTAGTTATAGAGAATACATCTCCATGGAAACCCAAATTAACACAATTATAGTTTATGACTTTGTCATATAACTAAGATTTAGCAAATTATATTATGATATTGATTCTGTGATATCTGTAATTCTGTCAAATGAAAGGATTACAAGTTGATGACACTCTGAAACTGTCCTTTACATTTAGCTGTATTAACCAGCAGCACTAGTACCACAGTAAAAAGTATAAAACCACAGAAAATCGGTTGAAAATCTGCATGGTATCTCCAGATGAACTATGTTTTTGAGCTGTAATATGCAAGCTATTGTTTTAGAAGTTTACACTCAACTTTCTGTCCATCTGTGAGAACAAAAAGCAGCCACATTGACAACTTCTATGACATGCTGTAAATTATTTGTAGCCAAGTAAACATTTAGTAAACATTAAATAAGAAAGACCAGGCAGTCTCCATTAGGTCGGGTGAGCTCGAAGTTGTGAGAATGCAGGGGTGCAGGTAGGACCATATTTCTATATATAATGCCAAAAGTAATGCATTAATCCTGGAAGGCTATTGATGTGACGCTTTTCTCCTTATGAAAGTAACATCGGCGGTTGTCAGATAAGAGTATATCAAACAACCAATCAACCAGTCAACCTGGAGACAACAGCCCGAGGTAATTCAGACTAAATAAATGTGATAGACAAGAGACAGGACATGAAAGGAAAAGATATCTTTAAATCAAATGATTTAGCTTGAAACCACAGAGGAGCCTGAGGAGCAATGAGCTTTTTAGCAGCTCCATGAAATGCCACAGAGTTTCGCTGCAGCATAATGCCTCCTAAACCTCTTACAGTTTGTCTTCCATGATATGCAAACACAGAGTTTCAACAAAACCTCTGCATCTGACAGGGACTTTGGTGATGACTAAAAAAGCTGCTACATACTAAACATCTCAAGGAAATGTCACGGCTAATGGAGACGGACCAGCAGTGGAAGGGAAATTAAAAGCAGTAATTGAGAGGTACTTGAATGGCCAACATGCTGCACCGTGTCCCTGAGGGCTTTTAGACTCTCGCAGAGCCAGGAGACAGATGACTTTGAAGGTAAGCATGGATCCATCCACTTCCAGCAGTGCTAAATCACTGTGTCCTGTCAGTTTGACGACACCACATGGTGAGCCCATAATGTGTCCCATATGGCTGCTCTCTGTGCTAGAAATGCATGCTGTACTTACACAAATGCATTGCATGCTTTATTTTAATCATCTTTACAGTGCATATGCTCATATTTATGTATCTGGCAAATCCTGTAAAGTTTCAGTCTACAGTATTTTTGTATTGCTAACTTCCTCCTTACTGCTGTAATGTTTTACACCTAAGACTAGGTGTGAAAACATGAAGCATATTTCATGTGATAAAAGAACAAATGGACACATATGGAACCAACATATGTTTATACTATATGTATGTAAGGATATTTTACTAAATTTAAACCAATAGTGGGAAAATAGTGGCTGGTGCGCTAAATCTTGACTGCCAACTAAAACATTTGGCCCATTTTTTTTGTTTTTTTCTTTATCCTGATTTTATTCATTTAGTTTATTTAACTTGGATTAGCTGCTCTGTG
>OMNN01071938.1:2162-15454 GCA_900302755.1 Chromis chromis | reverse complement strand
TACATAAACATAAAACTAAATTCCAAGGGGAGCTGGTTTGAGTAGCATGATGGTTAAACACTATTTCACCCTGTCTGGTCTAAACTCTGGGCCCCAGCTTATACTTAGCAGACATATCCCATATCATATGTTTTAGGCCCTGTGAATGTAGACAATAAGTAAGGCCACTTGCTCATTGAAGTGGATCCATATCGTGGGCTTTATCAAACATATTTTACTGTAAATGTATGATGTACTTAATTGTAGAGGTTCCCTGTAACAATAAGAAATAAGGATCGTAAAACAAAACTAGTACAAAACCAGATGTATACTGGAGTTTGTTGTGCTGACAATGTGCCATTACGAGTTCATTTTAGCTTTTCCCTCTTTATAACCCTCTGCAGATGCATCCCTCATGCATACATAGAATATATTTATATTATCTCTAATGACTTTAACCATTTGTTTTTGTTCTTGTCCTCTCTGACTGTGGCTAAAGATGAACTCAAGCTACAGTCTAAGGTTTTCTCGCCCTCTAATGTTAGATGAAGGATATTACATCCTGCACTTCATGATTCAAAGAACCATCACTTGGGGGCGTCCAGGTCCACAAATTGCTCACATCAGTTGATAGATGTGAGCAGCCCTGCTTGTACCAGTTAAAACAGAGACCAGAGCAAGACACAACTTATACTTGATATTTGCCTTTGAAAAGTAAAGTAAAAGTAAATATCTGATTCAAATTGTTGTTCTTATCTTGTGACTCATTGACTTTGGCAAATACTAACCACTTTTAGGTAATGGCAGTTCGGAAGTGGGGGTACTATTCAAATATAAAATATTTGAATATAGTAAAGGAAGGGAATATATTTATTACAAAAATAAAATAATAATCAAAAACATCTTCAAATGTGCATTATGCTATCAAAACACTGGAGGACAAGAAAAGCATAGTCATCTGACTTTTTTTATATTCATGCAAAAAGTAAATCCTACACTAGTTAAATATGATTTCAGGTAATCTGACAAAAAGTGATACCACAAAGAGATTAAACATTTGTGCAATTCCAGCTAATATGTATTTCAGAGGGATTAAGTGCAGAGTAGATACCGCCTGTCCTATCTGAACTACATACCTCTGTGTTACTGTACTGGTGACTCTCCCCCTATCAACATGCACTTATAACCCTGCAGGACAGCATGGAGGTGTGACATGCACCAACCCTGGGTATTGTGTGTCCCTGGTAGGAGGGGCAAGTTTGGATCTGGACTGGGCGCCCTTCAAAAAGCTTCCCTCTGACCTGCTCAGCTGCACTCAGCCCTTGTAGTTGAGCACAGCGGAGCACGGCAAGCCCCCCCTCTGGACAACATGGGACTCACTCAGGACCCCAACTTCCAAAAGCTGCAGGACTGGTACACAGCCCACGCCCTGAACCTCAACATGAGGCACATGTTTGAGGCTGACAAGGAGAGATTCAACAAGCTCAGGTATACATCTATTAAAACATGTGAGCAGGTTAGGTAGACACTGTATCTGTATGCAAATGAACCGTGTTATTATTGTGATGTTGCCAGCTCTATTATCTATTGGCAGACAAGTTCAGATGTCAGTCCCCTGGTGGATTGCAGCTCTAACTGTGCAGCTACATTACATAATAGTGAAAGCTAGATGTCAAAGCACCACGCACTCACAGAGTGATACTGTTTGTTTGGATACTTTATACTTGGAAAATGTCCCAATCTTTGCTGTTTGGGTTGTCTTTCTGCTTGTGGACAGCCTCTCACTGAAAACTGAGGATGGAGACATTCTTCTGGATTATTCCAAGAATCTCATCACAGATGACGTCATGAAGATGTTGGTCGACCTGGTAATTTAGTTTCTATGTGAATAATGTGTGGCTTTTGTAGTGAACATTAGTTCCCCAATAATCAGCTCTTTCAGCGAGCAGCATGTGAGGATCCCGTTATCTGATACAGCGTTTCTTTAAAGTACGGGTCAACAATTTAAACAGGATCCCAGTATACTATAGATTACTGACATTATCATTCTGGATAAGTATTTGATTTGGTGACACAAACGTTTATTGTTTTCTTTAGGGCAAGTCAAGAGGCATTGAAGCTGCCAGAGAGAAGATGTTCACTGGACAGAAGATCAACTTCACTGAGGTGCTCATTGTAGATCACATCAGTCATAACTTTACATAAGACTCAGCTTTTTTGAATGCAGCGGATGCAATAGTTAAATAACCCTTAAGTCCATGTGCACCAGCTATGTAAAGATCCAGCAGAAAAAAGCACCAATGCTGCTGTGCTCAGTGTGTCCTGTGTGTATTAACCTTTATTTCGTGGTGCTGTGGATTTGAAGGGTCGCGCCGTGCTCCATGTAGCTCTGAGGAACCGCTCCAACACTCCTATCATGGTTGATGGCAAGGATGTAATGCCAGACGTCAACAAGGTTCTGGAGAAGATGAAGGGCTTCTGTCACGTGAGTGAAACCAACAGAAAGGCACAAAACTTTGTCGCAATGCAGTTTAAACATTTCACTGTATTAGTTTAGTCATCCTGGTGATGGAAGTTTGATGCAGCTATCAGCATTTTGTACACCCACATAGATAATGTTTATGATAATTGTGTCTACCTTTTGCAGAGAGTTCGCAGCGGTGAGTGGAAGGGCTACACGGGGAAGGCCATCACAGATGTTGTTAACATCGGAATCGGAGGATCTGACCTTGTGAGTACATTTTCTGGAAAGATGTATTAAAATTGAAGGCATCACTTACACATTTTATATTCAGGGATATCTTTTTCTTTCTGAATCTGTTTACCATGACTTGATTTGACTTGCAGGGCCCTCTGATGGTGACCGAGGCCCTCAAGGTGTACTCAAAGGGTGGACCTCGTGTGTGGTTTGTGTCCAATATTGATGGAACTCACATTGCCAAAACCCTGGCACAGCTCAATGCCGAGACAACCCTCTTCATTATTGCATCCAAGGTAGCTGGAGGGTTTGAAACTGCACCACAGTAATATTTCTCACCTGAAGGGAAAGTGCCTTCTGCTTCATGCACATCTGTTTGAAAAAAGTGTATAAAATGAGCAGATGCACATAAAAGGTTGAAAATGATATTTAAATTAAGTGAGATGAATCCAGTGGGCCAGTGTTGTGTCATAATGTCCCCAGTCATTTTCTTACAGCCGGTAATGTGCCATTTTGTAATGACACTCTGTAGTTTCTCATTTTCAGGCAAATCTATACTGAAATTGTAACAGCATTGCATAATTATTTATGGTTATCTATTTGTCCTCTTTCCATTTGCAGACATTCACCACCCAAGAGACCATTACCAACGCTGAGTCAGCCAAAGCATGGTTCCTCGAGCATGCCAAAGATGTGAGTATTTAGTGATCCAAGAAAGCATTGTTTTCACAGATGACTGAGTGTTATCCTTCTTAATCATGTACTTGCTATATTTCAACAGAAAGCTGCTGTCGCCAAGCACTTTGTCGCTCTTTCCACAAACGGCGTAAGTCACTCCAAACTATTTCAGGTTAAAGCTTCTCTCTACATCTCCTTGGGCATCTGATGCTAACTGTCCTGCTTTTCTCTGTCTCCCCTTCAGCCCAAAGTGAAGGACTTCGGCATCGACACAGAGAACATGTTTGAGTTCTGGGATGTGAGTGCTCTTTAACACACACTGTGTGCAGCAGGTTATCCCCAAACTGTGATGCGGGACGTAAGCAGGAGCTATAAATAAACTAGACTTTTGACCTGTGAAGTAGGTGGGACAGACGCTCTGGACAGCAGCTGCTGGGTAATCAGAAGCCTCTCTCTTCAGGCTCAGTTATTATTGGTAGCGACCTTCTCTCTCGGAGAGGTTACTGTAAAGGCCGAGCTGCATCAAAGGTCACAGAGCTGCATTTAGGTACAATATGGCCTTTATGTCACGGAGAAAATGGCTGCCAGTATGTAGGTACAGAGTATACTGTATTTTGAAAGAAAAAACTTGTTTTGCAAATGATGAATAACTTAATGAAATGTTCAGCAAAATACATCACTCATGTTATGGCTCATTAAATATATAACCAAATATATATATATATTCACAAGCAGTTTTAAATTACATAATTGCTCCTGTTAAACATACAAATCTTGTGTCTCTTTCATTAAAACCAAACATTTTGCAAGAGAGTTTTGTTGGACGTAGATATAACTTCGGTATTTTGTTCTTTTTCGTTTTCAGTGGGTTGGTGGTCGTTTCTCCTTGTGGTCTGCCATTGGAATGGCCATTGCACTGCATATTGGTATGTACAGAAAAAATAACCACAGCACCAAATTAAATATAAAAAGTGTCTACAGCCAAGCTAGCAGCTCTGTGGGGTTTTACTTTGAGCCATGGTTACCGAGGTGAACATTTTGAAAAGATAAATTCCTGCACACATGTATCATCTCTGCATTGATTTATTAAAGACCCACTATGATGAAAATCTATTTTTATTTTGTTAACATGTCCATACAGTGTTTTTAATGTGCTAGAAGACATATCGTGAGTGAAATAAGCAGTCAACAGCATGGCTGAGCATTTCCAACTTGAAACTGCAGTGTATTAATGACAGTCTCAAAAACATGGATTCACAACTTCCAAGGTTTCATCCGTAACAAACCTAAGGACCCAATCCTGTCAATCTTGCATGTTGGGGTTTCCAGTTTGAACAGTATTGAGCAGGCTGAATCAGACCAGTTTTACAACTTGCTATTGTGCAACGTAGAGTCATTTTATGGTCTTTGAGCTGAGTTAACTCTATGCCATTTTAAGGCATTATAGATTTTTTTTAAGGCATTATCATTTCAAAAAACTTCTAAAAACTGAACTTTGATACACAGAGATGAGTTTTTAGGGATTCAATCAATGCCTCTAAAAAGTCAACATCTCAGGAACAATGTCGATTTTTAATAAATCAATACAGAGGTGATACAAGTGCACATGTCAGCCTTTTTTCAGTAATTTGCATGTCTTGGTGGTTTGATTTCCTGCACCACAAAGGGGACCAAGCTAGTGACGGCCATGTTGCCTTCTGCTCATACCTCAGTAAACATGCATTGATGACATTAGTCAGGGAATCACCAGAGTCATTAGAATGAATCCTCTGGGGGTCGTAAATGTCTGCGGTAATCCATTCAATACTTGTCATGATATTTTAGTTTGAACAACAGTGTCGGAGAGGCCAACAGTCATCACCACTGTCATCAAGTGCTTGCTCAAAGGGACTCATTGGGCTTCTCTCTGTAATATGATATAATTATGTTAAGATAAGATCTTGACCTTCTGATATGAGGTGCTCTGAGCTGACTTATGTCAATAAAACTGAATTGATTCGAGACTGAATCCCCAGAGCTGTACTGCTTGCAGAGCTAAAGGTTTTACACATATTGACTTTAGCAGTATGCAGAAATGTGTCTTGCTGATATTGATGGAGATGCAAGAATCATTTCAGTCTTCAACTTAATAATTTTATTCTATCGGTTAACTCATCTTTGGCATGTTAACTCTTCATCAGGCTTCGACAACTTTGAGAAGCTTCTGTCGGGAGCTCACTGGATGGTAAGTCCCCCAAACATAAACAAAACTGCTCATTTGAGCCTCCCGGAGAGAAGAAACAGAATTCATTAACTTTGTTCTCTCTGCTGCAGGACAACCACTTCCGTACTGCTCCCCTGGAAAAGAACGCTCCCGTCCTGCTGGCTCTGCTGGGCATCTGGTACATCAATTTCTTCCACGCTGAGACCCACGCCATGCTGCCCTACGACCAGTACATGCACCGCTTCACTGCCTACTTCCAACAGGTGTGTCCCCGCAGTGTGGCATGGCTCTGAAGTCTGTATCATTTTATATCATTTGAAAGCAATGCAGGGGATGACTTAGAAAATAACTTGTTGAGGTTTCTCATATACCATTCTATAAACTGTGCATCATTTGAGTGTACTAGGTAAATGTAACATGGACTGACAAAGGAATAAAACAATAAAAGCAGTATCTTTGTTCAAACTCATCGGATAGAATATAATTTCTTCTGATAATTTTGATGATATGAAAAACTCAACAGTGTTTATTATCTAGGGTGACATGGAGTCAAATGGAAAGTACATCACTAACCATGGAGCACGTGTGAACTACCACACTGGGCCAATCGTCTGGGGGGAGCCTGGAACCAATGGACAGCATGCTTTCTACCAGCTCATCCACCAAGGTAACAGCACCTAACGTCATCATTTTGTCATAGCAACATATACAGTTAAGCATAGTAGCATTTGTAGCTGGTTAACCTCATGCCATGAGCCATGAGAGTTGGTTGTGTTACTCATGGAGCCCAACTTGTTCATTTCAGGAACACGAATGGTGCCTTCTGACTTCCTGATTCCATGTCAGTCACAGCATCCCATCAGAGACAGTCTGCACCACAAGGTATCACTAGTGTTGGAGAAGTATGTGTCTAAACTAATGGATTACACAGATATGAACTTAGAACCCACAGCTGAAGGTTAACATTTTGCAGGTTTAAATACTTGCTTTGAGACCAAATGATGGTCTTTGTTTTCTTGTTGTAGGGAGTTTTTTTTGTCATTATTAAGTATTTTAACAGCCACTGATGCTGCTGACATTTTAATATTAAAGTATGAATTCTAGACATAGTTTTCTACATTCCCGAAATGGGAACCGCAAAACATCCTCTTGTAACCTCGGAGGTATCCAAGGCAGTTAGCGAGTATATTAATTGCTGTGAAAACCTGAGGGATCACATTCTTCCACCACAAGAACAAGCTATCTATTTATTTACGTTGGCAGTGTAACAATGTAGAAATTATAAATATGTATATTATGTTAAGTATGTTTAGCTAAGTCAAGTATATATGCAGGACATTTGAAACAACAACCGTTGAACCAAAGTGCTTTCCAGTAGAGAAATAGGTTGTAAATATTGAGGCTACAGTGTTATTTATGATATTAATTTACCTGAGTGTTTTATATATTACAGTTAAAACCTTCCAAAATCCCTGATTAAACTACCGTATAATCAATTATGGATGTTTAGCTGACTAATTAAAAAATTAAAGACATCTAAAACCCAACAAATCCAAAGATTCCCTACATAATAGCCAAAGACAGTATGTCAACACACTGTAGTATTAGGCTGACATCTACATTATTCCTGTAGAACAAATACTGTACTATAATGTGTCTAAACGTGTGTGTTTGATGTGGCTGTAGATCCTGTTGGCCAACTTTCTGGCCCAGACAGAAGCCATGATGAAGGGTAAGACGACAGAGGAGGCCAGGAAGGAGCTGGAGGCAGGCGGCCTGAGTGGGGAGGCTCTGGAGAAAATCCTGCCACACAAAGTAAGTCAAAGAGAAAATGTCTTATTATACAGAATGCAGCTCTCATAGTGATGTTAACAAACTTGAACCTGAATTTGAGAACATATGTCGCTCTCATGTTACCTGTACAAAACAAATCACTGCAAGGTATGAGGAAGTGCAGACAGGAGACCAAGACTGTTAAGACTGGAGAGCGTAGGAGGCAGTGCCCTCCAGTGACCATGCACCAAAGTAGCAATCCAAACTTTGTCGAACACATTTGTGATGATGGCTCATAAACAAGTGGACTGCTTTATTAAACATTTCTATTTAATGATTGCAGGTATTCCAGGGAAACAGACCGACCAACTCAATCATCTTCAAGAAACTGACACCGTACACACTGGGAGCACTTATAGGTGAGAACAAACAATAGGCTTCATGACACAAAGACCATGAATGAACTAGTACAGTAATGTTATTGGTTTTATCACTGGTTAAGAATTTCATCTCAGTTCGGTATACTGATTTTATGTTTATGTTGCACCAATAATGGTGTGTGCTGAATGGCTGTTTGGCTTTTAAATATTTTTTTTCTCTCCAAAAAGTCATCTGTTGTCTCCATACCATTATCTAATCCCTCACTCCTATGTGATACCGACATTGTAAAATAGATCTTACTGCCCAGTTACAGCAATGCAATTTGTTCATACTGCACAGCAATAACTCACTGAATCATGGTCAATTCAATAAGGCTTTTTTGACAAAGATTTACAGCAACTTTCATGTCAAAATGAAAACAGATTTTTACAAAGTAATGTGAATTATTTAAAATATATAAAATGTAAAATAAGTAATTGCATAAGTATCCATCACATTTAAAGTGACTCACCTAACTTAACATAGGTGCAGCCAATTTATGCTAGAAGCCACACAGTGAAAGTCCATCTGATTGAATGAGTCTGTATGCGTGAATGTGTCTCAAGTGACTGTATTATAAAGACATCTTTACCTGGAGGTTCAGTAACAGATGAATCATTACGTCTGGCTATATATATATATATGTAACTACACACTGGAGACAAAAGAGCACTCCTGTGAAAAGGTTATTGAAAAGCATAATTCAGGGGATGGTTATAAGAAAATTTCCGAGTCACTGAACATCCCCCTGGAGTACAGTTAAACCCATCATTAGGAAATGGAAACAATATGGGACATGCATAAATCTGTGTAGAGCAGGCCATCCTCTAAAACGTAGTGACAGTGAAAGGCAGAGACGAATGAGGAATGCCACCAAGACACCTATGACTCCTCTGAAGGAGTGAAAAGTTTCACCAGCTGGCATGTGAGAGACTTTGAAGTCAACTGGAATAAAGTTATTTGGTCTAATGAGAGAGGCCACCGGACTAGACGCTATGCTTGGTGGACACCAAACACTGCACATCACTGTAATCAAATTATCACCACCGTAAAGCATGGTGGTGGCAGCATCATGATCTGGAGATGCTTCTTGACAGCAGGCCCTGGAAGACGTAAAGGTAGAGGATACAATGAATACAGCAAACTACAGGGAATTTCTGGAGGATAACCTGATGCAGTTTGCAAGAAAACTAGGACTTGGAAGAAGATTTGTTTTCCAGCAAGACCATGAAATGAAGCATACAGCCAAAGCTACAGAGAAATGGACAATAAAGTGAATACTGTGCACTGGCCCAGTCAAGGGCGGCACAGTGATGCTGTGGTTACCTCACAGCTAGAAGACCCCTGGTTCGCATCCCGGCCTGGGGTCTTTCTGTGTGGAGTTTGCATGTTCTCCGTGCAGCGTTGGTTCTCACCAAGTTTTCCAGCTTCCTCCCACAGTCATGCTGAGACATGCTGAGGCTAATTGGTGATTTTAAATTGTCCGTAGGTGTGAATGTGAGTGTGCTTGATTGTCTGTCTCTCTATGTGGCCCTGTAGACCCAGCCAAGGAAGGGGAAAATTTCCAAGGGGTGAATACCTTATATAGGCACTGTATATTTAAATAGATGGATATCTTTAGATAGCAGATTCCTCACTGGGAAACAGCCCAAGTTCTGCAATGTACAGATGAGATCCAGTATGAACATTGTGTACTGTTTTGTAGCAGTCAGTCCGTTTGTACCTGGGATGTTAAACTAAGCAATCAGGTTATATTATGAACAGCTCCACTGTGCCATCTTTAAGATTTCATTAACAGCCACTTTACTATTTGTTGTGGTAACAATTATTCTGTCCTGTTTTGCAGCAATGTATGAGCACAAGATCTTCGTCCAGGGCGTAATGTGGGAGATCAACAGTTTTGACCAGTGGGGGTGAGTTTGTTTCTTTCTATAAACAATAAATTCAATATAGAGTTAAAGTTGTTGCACTAACCGGCTTTCAGGTTGTAAATCAGAACATTGCTGAAAAGATGTACAGATCTTCCCAAATGCATCAACGCATCTCTGATCCCATCCTCTGTCTTCTGTTTGCGTCCCCTGTCCTTCCCCACCTCATTATTAGAGTTGAACTGGGCAAACAGCTCGCAAAGAAGATCGAGCCTGAGCTCAAGGACACCGCAGAGGTCCACTCCCACGACTCATCCACCAACGGACTCATCAACTTCCTCAAGAAGAATTTTGCCTAAGTTGATTCACCGCAATAACTTCCACTTTACTCCACATCATTATCCATCTCAGCAGCTCAGGAACTGCATGGACAGGAGTCTCGCAGAGGCAGCTGGTCACTCCCACGCAGTCGAGCTGAAGCGCTCTGTATATGTGTGTACTCTCATTATGAATATCGTGACTGTCTACAGTGCTGTCTTTTCTATGTTTGTTCATTTCCATGAGGAGAAAAGCCTTTTGTATTAGATAGCTGTGGCAGGCAGAGATAAGCTTGTTCTCGCTCTGTCTCTGCTCTTACAAGACAATTTGTTTCTGAAATAAACATCTTCACGCAATTCCTCAGTTATACCCTCGTGCCGTGTCTAAAATGAAAAACCGTCACATTTGCAAACGCAGCAGCTGCTCCGTGTTCTTCTCCTACTGTATGAATAAATGTGGTGCGACTGTGATAATGCTGCTAAAAAAGCCACACGTCACTAGATGGCATCAGAGTGCCAGATTCATTTACCAGGAGCAAATCAGCCACCCAGTAATCTACCACTTATTCAGTGGAACAAAGGGTCAGAGGTCAGTCCATCTGCACTGTTCCTCCCCACAAATCCCCAGACTCCACAGCATCCATTTGGAGAGAAAAACAAACAGCAGGACAAAACCGCATCTGGACTGCAAGCCACAGGCACTATATTTAAACATCATTAAACTAAATGTGCTTGATGTTTTGTGAACATGTGCCAACATTTGCATGTGAATTTCTCCTACAAACATGAGATCACATATGATAATGATATGAGGAAGAACACGGCACGCAAAAATCATCGTGTGATCGCCCATGATGCCCTGAACAAGTACAAACTAAAAGATATTTTTGCAGTGTTTCGTTTCTCGTCAAACCCACTGCTGGGTACAATTACAGAGTGTGTATGAGGACAAACAGAAAGTTAAAAAAGAATCCTAGACCCCCAGACACTGCTGGCTTTTCAGTGCTGTTGCCAGGCAACAATACTTTACTTCAAATCTAACTTGTGTTTTTTTATCTTCGGCTCTGAAAAATGATACAGAAGAGAGTGAGTTAGTCTGAGGATAGAATCCCTCCTTTACTGGGATGTTGTGATGTGTGTTGTGGTTTTGTACATGGTGTCACCTCATCTGTCAGCCGAGTCATGGACGCACCTACAGCCACAGATATCAACTGGAACCTGCTGTACCTCTGAGTTATGACTCTGCTCTGCTATTCAAGCCAGGTGCATGAGGGTGAAAGGAACAGCAAGCAAGTTATCATGAGGAAATAACAGGGCCGGGTTTGGTTCATTGGAGAGGGGAATCAAATTACAGCATGAAAGCATGAAAAAGGTTCTGTGTGCGTTCCTGAGATGTTTGCTGAACAATGCCGCTGCATACCCTCACATTCCACTTCATACTCTATTGGCTGGGCCTGTCAGTCATTTTTCTTTCCTCCTGGCCTGGTAAAGAGTTGCCCCCCCGGCTCGATCAGGGTCCCGGTGCAGTGGTTTTCATGGCAACATCACCCCCTGCCACTTTACAACTGTGCAGTCCCAAGTTCATGGCGGTGTCAGGTTGGAGCAGGGCTTTGGTATTCTTCTGAGCAACCCGCCGTTGGAAATATCCTCTGAGATGCATGTTTTCTTCATCATCAGCTCTTAACGCATTTGTATTCATCTTGAGCTGCAGTGCTGGAAGCAGTTTGATGGTCAGCATCCTTGCATGTAAAAAAGCTTGGAAACCCGGCCTCGGAGGAGGAGAGAGGCCTGCAGGTCCGCAGCCAGTTTTAATTCTCGCTTGAACTTCATTGGAATGCATTTAATGTGCATGAATTTGACCGTCCTCCCCTCCCAGGAACCTTCAGGGAACATATTCTCTTGGGCGAAACACTAGCTCTGCAAACACATAACCAAGTTCTGAGGCTGTAGTCTGAGGCTGCCATTGATAGCAGTGACAGAGAAACCCTGGAGGATGTAAAAAAAAAAAAAAAAAAAAAGCCATCGTGTCAAGCCCAGCTTCATTTTTCCCACGACTACAGGAGTTATATAAAGATTAACTTAAGTACGTGGGCAGAGCTCGTCGCTGCAGCATTGGAAGTCTGCTGAAGTCCAGTGAGACCTCAGGGGGCTTCAGCTGACTACTTGTTGCTCAGGCTTCCTTGTCTCTTGTATGATATCTACAGATCACCATTATCTGGACCACTGCTCTCTGTATGCTCACTGAAAACTAATGAAACAACATAATGAAAGGGTTACAACCCCTATTTCAATACACATTAAATCTGCAAAACTACTTTCAAAAAAATTCTAAAGAGATTTTTTTTTAAAAATAAGCTATATTTTAATGTTTAAATAACACATGGGAATATCTGCATGCTACATTTCTAAATCCTTTCTGTGAGATGCCCCTGACCTCAGAGAGCAGTCAGAGGCTTCTTTCAGCGGTTCCTCCCTGCCAAGTTACCAGACAGCTGGGCTTGTTTGTCCTCCAGGGACAGCTCTAGGTCAGTTATCCCATTTTTTGTGTGGGTTTTTGTATACTGACCACCCATTGTAAGATTTTCTTTTCCTCTTTACCGCCTCCCCTGAATCTGCGAAAATGCAGATAAAGTGACCAACATCTGGCTCCTATTCAGCATCAAAATGTGAAAGATTAAAAAAAAATAATACTCCCACGCTGATTTCTGCCTCTGCAAGTCTGCTGGAGATACAATATATCACAGCGAAGGCCAAAACTCAAATTTTTCAGATCAAGGCTATTATTTCTGACTGTGATGACATATTTGATGCCAAGCTGGCGAGGCTGCATGAGTTTGTCACTAGTGGTGTAGCAGTGGAGGTAGGAACTTTTAAAAAACCTTCACAGTTGTTTAATGCTGTTTCACTGAAGTGACTCAGTTCAGCAACAGTATAAAAAAAGATTTGTCTCCAACAGCAATACATGAGTTCATTCAGTCTTCTGAATAAATGAATCATTCTCTTCAACTGTATTGTTTTTAATGAAAAACATGGAGCAGGATGGTTTGTTTTTGGTGAAAGACTTGATTTCATTTCAGTGATTTAACCATACAGTAGCAATTAGTCATCATTAGTATTGGACAGGTCCTCGCATCTGTGCTGCTCAGCTTTTGCGCTGTTATCAGGCCCCGACTTTGATCACGCATGTGAAGTTTGAGGCCGATTGGAGCACGTACAGGCTAGTTAGACAGCACTTCCTGTTTCATGGCGTGCTCGCGACTGAGACAGGAAATCGTTATATGGATGTCATCAGGGTGGGAGTTTTATCATGCATGTGAAGTTTCAAGTGGATTGGAGCACGTAAAGTGTAGTTAGAG
>OMNN01071928.1:0-33955 GCA_900302755.1 Chromis chromis | reverse complement strand
GACAAAATGACAGATGCTTTATGTACAAGTGCAGCTTTGCAGAGTTCTTCTGGTGTCACTCTGTGCGACTTGTTGACCTTTTACGCTGTCTTTAGAAAACGCTCTCTTACTTCCTTTCCAAATCAACATGTTTCATTAGAAATCTATACTGGGGCGCCCCGATAGCCTAATGGTTATGTCTTGTGACCCACATGCAGAGACGTAGTGGCTGACCCGGGTTTGAGTCTGACCTCGAGCATTTACTGCATGTCCTTCCCCACTCTCTCCTGTTTCTGACTCTATCCGCTGTCCTATCGAATAAAGACGAAAAGCCAAAAAAAGAAATCCACACAATCAATTTATGTTATTAGTTTTGATTATTAGAGGTCAAGGCAAATAACATTCCAACGGCCAGTAAAGAGTGCCATGCTGCACGTCACATCTCACCATCAGAAATAAAAGACATTGTCAGGTTGGTGGGAGAGGACGTTTAATAAATCCCTCCCTGTCTCTCCTCAAGGACCAAGGCTACAAAACATAGTTGGTCCTTATGCATTACACCCTTCCTGTCTGCATTTACCTCAGCTGTTGATCGCCTACTGTTTTGTCACTCTAAATTCCCACGTAATTCTCATCAGGCAACACCCTTTTCCTCTCCATTGTATGTTTCCCCCGTTCTCAGCGTGCACTTTATGGCCTGTTGGTTAATCATACCCAGTGTCTTTGTGTGAAAGTGTGCTTTATGGTGTTTGTGCATTAGGAAGTTAATGCTTTTATGGAACTGTGGGACTATTTTAAAGTTCTGTACTTCCTAAGACTAAGATTGGTGGAACAATATCAACCCAGCTCCCTCTACTTTTTTTATTAAATTACACATTTCAGCGTCGGGTCAAATTTTACAAATGCAAGGAGTTTTTCAGACTATTGTCTTAGTGATCTTTCACACAGTATATATATGTGAAACTTCTCTGCTTTTGTCCATCCCATCCTCGCCAAGCTTCTTCTCCTCAAAAGTCCTAAATAGATTGTATTAGATTTCTTGGTAATCCATCAGATATCTGAAGAGATATTTCCCTTAAAATCACAAATGCCAGCCTTGTGGCACCAATAAAATGGGGACCATGAATGCTTTTTGCAACCTATCCATCAGCTGTAGAGGTATTTCAGTCCAGACCAGTATCAGAGGCCAACTGACTGACTCACAGACCAATACTGCAATCCCTCTAGCCAGGCACAAGCATGGATAAACATAGCTGTTTTCTAGATGTATTGCTGCTGATCCACAATATGTCATGCCGGCTAAACACAAGTCTACAGTAGTACTTTCATTAGCTCCCTCTTCTCTAATGAGCAGATCTAGAACACATGTCGGGGCTTGGTTTAATTTGTCACGGCTCACTAAAAAGCTAACTGACAAATGTTTCGGTTAGGGGGCAGAGTTTTCTTCCCTGTTAACTGTGGTTCAGTTTCTGCCATCATCTTTCTCCTAAAAAAACAACCACAGAACTTTAAAACAAACCAAGCTTCTGCTTTCCTTGTATCTGGCTGTCTGGATGACATTCATCTGAACAAATCTTTGACTTTGTTCTTAAACATCAGATTACAGCAATCTGAGACCAAGTGACACAAGTTACCAGATGCAGTAAATGTTTCCTCCAGTATCTATTCAGTGAATGTGTTTTAAATTATCACAAAGCAGTTTAATCATCATGTGATAAAGTGCCACTGAGAGGAATAAATGAAAGCAAATGTTAACTACATTTTTCTAACTTACTGATGTTCCTCCTGGGTTCGTCCCACCCAACATCCTGTTTTCAGTTAAAACACAAGCTGTGTGTTACTGAAGGCTGTGGTCAGACCACCAAACTTTCATTTGGCCAACTTGGTCGTTCTTCAACATGTTGTTTTAATATTTACTCCTTATTCTTTCTGACAGAAAGCTAAGCACATTTCTGCTTGCGTCATCTAACTTTCAATTCTTTCCCCCTCCCCAGCTAATGTACCAATTTCCTTGATTACACTCCCTCGGGGACGAACACACAGACAGCTCCACCACACACATGTAGTTGTTCAATTGATGTAAAACGAAATGAAATTGACATCACATGGACCCTTGTGTACTTGGGGAGTATAACACTGGCTTCAGCTGTGTCAGATGCACTAACTGTGTCTGTGTGTATGAAACATGGGGGGGTGGGGGGATCAATATCTGAACTTAAATGGCCTCTTTGAATTCAAATTTTACAGTCTACAAGTGCAGGTGCTTTTCCTTTTGGTCCCAGAATCGATTTGTGACCAATCAGTAAATGAAGCTGATAAATAAAAACACCACAAATCAACAGTCATGCTGCACTACCTGTTGGAGGAAGGTACATGGTAGTTGGTCAGAGGGCTAGGATAAGTAGAGTTCTATCAGAAGTTATTGAAAAAAAAAAACATTAATGCATTAATTTGGGCGAATTCAGCCTTTTACTCACAGGTGTCTTTTACAATAGAGACACTGGGAACAGGTCCCCAGCACTTATTGAAAAGGCCGACTTTATTCCCATAACTTTGCACCAAGAAATGTTTGCATGCAGTAGCACTCTTGAACTGTGGATTGAACGTAGGCCTCAGCAGGTCTCCCCGAACACTAAACCACAGCTTAGAGCAAAGAACTGCAAAATGTAAATTCTCAATTATTGATATTTAAACCTAATGCTTAAATTGAGTCATGATTGGGTGAACTTGACTCATGAACTCTTCATGAACTTCATTTCTCTAATACTAAAAACGTGCACAGCTTTGAAACAATAATGCGGTTAACCTTAAACATCCACAGGTAACACTGATATATAGAATCTTTACCTTGTTAACGTTATTCCTTCAATCTCTCTCATTTTGTCAGGCAGGGATATTGGATATTATCACTGACAACAATGGACTAGTGCTTGACGAGATGTTGACATTGTTTTTATTTACATGGTGTTGCAGCCGTGAATTTAATGCATATGGATGAGTTACCTGTGCAGTGCATTGTTTTGTGTTTTATGTTGGTAATTTTCATATTGTCAACTCTGTAGTAGCAGAGGCTATGACTTTTTTTTTTGTTGCCTTGTTATCTACTCTGACCTTAAAATGATACACCCAATACATTGTCTAAAATTGCAGATATGAGTCAGTATGTCCCCACCATTTACCGCTTACATCCACATTAAAGTTTATAAATGCTTATATTTCTCTTAGTTGTCCTCACTTGTGTTATTTACAT
Organism: Chromis chromis; assembly: GCA_900302755.1. Taxonomy (NCBI): domain Eukaryota; kingdom Metazoa; phylum Chordata; class Actinopteri; family Pomacentridae; genus Chromis; species Chromis chromis. Next base: position 30,726 of record OMNN01071928.1, on the reverse strand, counting down.
CTTATCGTAGCTTTGACAAATAGTTTTTATCTTTTATGTCATCCGTTTACACATTTTTTGTCACAATATATTTTTATCAACTTACTCTCAAGATGCTGTCCTGCTTCTTTGCTGCTTCAACCCCTAAAACTAGAAGCTCACTCAGCAGCTCACCTCAGCCCTATAAACGTTTCAATTGCCTTCCCAATTCCCCTTCCCCTTTTCAGTGAAGAGAAGCCTTTATTTATTCCAGGAGGACCACTTATTCTAGTGTTACCAGTTACCTTCCTACTCCCATATGGGAACTGCGAAGCTATCGGACTGGGCAATCTAACCCGACAACTCTCCAGTGCTCTTGTACACTCACACACACACATGCACAAATTTTTAAAAAAGCCTCTCTGCTTCTCTGCTATCTGGCAGAGTGATCTAACGCAGCAGCTCTCCTGCCGTCTGGCTGCCACGACAGGTAAACTAAACCTGCGGCTTTGAATTACCCCCCTCTTCCCCCCGTCCTCCTCCTCCACCTGTCTTCTCCTCCCTCTCTGTCCTGCTACATGGTCTCACGCTTTAGGTTAGCGATCCGTGGTATTGGACTTGCCCTTACAACAGAGGGTCTTATATGTATGTCTATGTATATGTAAATAAAAAGGGGAGATAGACAGATTGATTGATAACACAGGAAAACACATCCATCTTTCTCAAGCTGCAGTAATGGCCTGTGTTTCTTGAGCACAGGGGTTTATGGGTCCATTTTTTGCCTTTGGACAGCGGTCAGCGATTTAATCAGGCTGTCGAAGGAGACGTTATCTGTAAAACCTCAGAACAATGTCTATTTTTACACTTCTTAGAATTTCCTTCACAGCTTACCAGCCTAAACTTTCATTTGTGAACAGAACTGTACAACTGTTCAGTTATTTTATATCTTGGATGCTGTTACACATTCCATGGCAGTCAAGTAAGGCTTGATGGGCCTTGTGCTGCATTCAAGAGTCATGGCAAAGGAGGATACTTGGTAGAATCTCCTGCTGGTAGTGGCGTGCTGCTTAATGTCACTTTGTACGCACTTGAAAGAAATACTAATTTAGACGTCAAACCGTTGCCAAAAATCACCACCAATGAAATCCCATTTACATGTTTTATTGGGGAGAGAAATGTCAAGAGATGCATATTTCAGAAACCATTTCAACTTATGTCAAAAAACTAGCTTGATCCCACTACAAGTCAGCGAAAATATTTATACCCAGTCACATAATTCTAACGGTCTGTCAGTCAGTTGGCTGTTCCACCACTTCGGTCCACATTGGATGGATTGCCGTGAAATCTTTCGCAGATATTTGTGGGCTGCATGTAATGAAACTCCCCTGACTTTTCCACTTGTGCCACCATGTGGTTGATATTTGTGGTCTTATAAAATGGATCAAAACATGTTTTTACTAAATTCCTGCTGAAGGTGCAAGATTTTGAATACAAATATAAGCTAAATATAGCAGCAAACAGCTGTCTGCTATGTAAAGATATAGTGGAATGGCAGAAATGGCAGAAAGTGAAGTCACTCTCACTGGATGTTTTAATCTGAACTTCTCTGTTCTAAGATTTGGCAGTCAGTCTGGCCATGCATGTTAATGCATGTGAGTCCCTCCCTTTGAAACTGATGCCCCTCCACATTTATAAACAGACCAGAGTGATCTTCTATGCTGCACTGCAAAAGAAAAAGTTCAGTCTGGAACAGTGAACTGAAAAGAAGAGTGCACTTGCTTGTGTCTGTTCAGCTCCTTGGACAGGTGAAGAGAGGAGTTTGACAACAATTTAATACGGCAATTCAGTGTATTATCTAAAGTTTAGCTAGACTCTTTGTTTGGTCTCAGATGCTGGTGCTCCAGCAGCATTCAGTGCGTTCTGAATGTTTCCATACATATTGGATGTTGGATGATGTAGATTGAGGGGGTTCTTCGTGTACTGAAGCCACAACTGTTGATTACATTTCATGCACTCATTTTGGAAGCTAGCATAGAGAGTTTAGTAATTCCTTGTTTTGCTGGTACCGTTAGCTGAGGAAATTACTTTTCTTCTCTGCAAAGTAGAGACAGGACAACAGAAGGAAGGTTTAAGCTAGGCATATACACTGTAGGAAGACAGCTGGACATTATAACTATTTTAAAAATAAATGGCTGCAATTCACAACATTTAGGGGATACGAGCATTTTTATGGCACATTGGTAACCTAAGTTCAAAACTTACCATAAATTGAAGCTTGTCTTTCAAGTGGATAAGTTGGAGGTGTCTAGTCCTTTTCTTCCAAATGCTCTGTGAATTATCACATTGGCCTTTGGTTGTTTATGACTTGTTCCTGCTCATCCAACTGAAACCCAGCCATCATTCCACATGTTGTTCTTTTGTTCAGTATCTCCAGTACTCGCACCATCTGCTGTAGTTACGTATGATAGAAATACAAATAGTCACGTCATCAGGATTTTGACATTGACTTATCACAGAAGTATCAGTTCTTTGTCCCGACTAATCTGTCTGATGAGGCTAGACATTTTGAGCAACAAAAACAATAGTGGCTATTGAGAAGCTTGAGCAAGAAAAGAAGCCAGAAAGAGGTCATGAAGCAGAATTTGACAAAGCATTGGCAGCAAATGGAGGTGCTAAACTGGATTTGAACTGAGTTGAATAAAGGAATGTGAATTGTCTTGGAATGAGTTCACCTGTGGCAATAATTTACTTTTTTTGTCTTTATGATCTTTGCATGCAAATGACAGATGATGACATGAATTACATCTTTAATCTTGCTTCAGGTTTATGACTCAACCCTTTGAAACTTTTCTTCGCCTTGAATATTCACATCATTTGGCCTGAAAATGAACCCAATCTAAACAGAACTCATCGATTTCAAACACTTTACAGTATGCTGAAGACAGTTGCAGAGACGCCGTGTACAAATATGCAGATCTATAAACCACCAACCCCCTACAGGGGTGGAAGATCCCTGTTAGAGGATCATATGAGTGGGTGTCCATGGACGTGTTTTTGTGTGTGGTTTGATACAGAGTCAGTACACTTTAATTACATGAATGAGTGTCAGTGTGTGCTTCACACAGTGCAAGTGTTCCAGTTTTCCAGTGGTCACGACATGGTGGACACGCAAGCAGCAGCAGACGGATATATCCTCAGCCTTTGATGAGATGTTGAGTGTAAGCAAGATAGTGTTTTTCCTCATAGATTAAATGTTGCTCATGTAAGCGAGAGCATGTGTGTGTGTGTGTGTGTGTGTGTAAGCAAAAGAAAGGCAGAGATAGTGAGATAAAGGCAGTGTGTGAGTGAGAGTGTGTGTGTTGGAAGAGTGTAAATATGAGACTGAGCCAACAACTGAGCCGAGGAATCGAGAGGCCCCGAGGGAAAAGTCACAAACTTCTCGCTGGGAAAACTTCCACAGAGCAGACCTGTAATATTCTATACGTGTTTCATTTCCTTAGTTTTCTAAATTGATTTGTTTTTGTTTTGTTAATTATTTTTTGTGCCGTCCATTGTGGGAGTTTTTCCACTTTTGGAACTTCTTCTAAATCTAATAGCTGTTTGTTCTACACTTGCATGAATCACCTGAGTTTCTGTAGGAATACCTGAACTGTTTTGTGTGTGTGGTTCATGTATGCATGTGAAAGTAGGGTAAAAAGCTAAGTGATGACCCTTGAAACTGGGTAGTAATCTGATCCAGACAGCAGTAAAAGCTGCTCTCCTTCTCTCTGTCCTTGCCTCACCTGTTTTTCCTTTGCTCTTTTCTTTTCTATTCTTTCCTTTCCTTTTTTAAGCATTTCATCCTCCCGTCTTTTACCCTTTCCCCCTATCTCTTTCATCCATGTATACATTGTATCCCTATTTTTCCTGCTTCAACCCAACTGCCCTTACCAGCTTCTTCCTGTCTTCTTCTTCATTTCCTATTCAGCTCCAGGCCGAGGATCACTGTCACACACATACACACAGAAGAATGCAGCAGTAATGGGAGAAGAGGGATGGGGGCAAATAATCTGTAATATGTTAAAAAAAAAAAAAGAAAAAGAAAAAGAGATGTAACCTGTGTGAGGGAATCATAGCTGTGTTCCTTGCTTCTATTTCTGTGCTGCCAATTATTGTTGAAATAGAAACATAATACAGTGTGTGTGCTGGTCAGTCATAGAACTAGCTGACCAAAGACATTTTTAACACTCACTTGGTTAAATAAAGGTTAAATGAAAAATAAAAACACAGCAGCCAGCTGGGAATGCAACATATACCAACCTGTTCTGTAATGACACCAGTTGACTAAATTTCCGTAGAAGCCGCAAATGATTTCTGAATGACCCTGAAGCAATATAATCAAAGTGAATAAAGGCAAGTGGAATCGCACACTTTCCAGACTCGATTAAATATCTGTTTTGCTGCTCTTTTTCAGCAGTAATTGACTGTTGAATCTTTCCTGCTGCAAAAAAGTTGAGGTGTGTGACCTTCTTCAGTAAAAGCAGCTGAAGAGTTTTCTGGACAAAAGCTTAAAAAAAAAGTTTATTCAGCCAATCTGAGCCTTTTTGTTTGTTTGTTTTTTGTTGAACGATGAATCAGAAATGAAATGACGAGACCCTAAGCCGCAGTTTTGAAGTTCTAACGCTTGTTAGTTTCTTTTCCTCCGCTTAGTAATATGCTTAAATTCAGCGGGTGGTCTCGTCTGATTAATGAAATGAAGTCAGAGTTCCTGGGTGGGAAGCCAGTGAGGGATCATGCTCATGTTACTGCACTGGTGACTCCTGTGTGTTCTGCTTCACTATGCACTTGTTTGAAAAGGCACAAACAAACAATCGTCCATCTCATAGTTCATAGTTCCGATTTGCTATGTATCAGCAATGTGTTATACTAAACGGTAGTATGCTCGAGTCATAAGCTCTAGGTTGATGGTCAACAAGACATGACACTTTTAAGGTTAGAGAAAGACAGCAGCAATGGTTAAAAGAAACCACAGTTAGCAGCTGGCAGAAGTTGGGATGCAAACAGCAGTCTCCCATTTCAAGGTCCCACACTATATCCCTTTTTACAAGTTAAAAAAGTAAGTCTTACAGGTCTCCAGAATGTGTCCTGCAAGGTTCAGCTGAAAATGCTGCAAAGATCGTTCATTCTACCATACCTGTATAGGCCTGGTTTTAGCCCTGTATGTAATAGGTTGTTTCTTTTCTTTTTTTTTTAAAGTATTTTTTGGGGGAGAGTTTTTCCCATTTTATTGACAGAGAGAGAGAGAGAGAGACAGGGTGAAAGGGGGGATAGAGAAGAGAGTGACATGCAGAAAGGTCTTGAGCTGGACTTGAACTCATGACCACTGCTGAGGGACTAAGCCCACGTGGTATCGCCTTAAGTCAGCGAGCTAAACAGTGGCCATGGGTTGTTTCTTTAAATGAAATGAGCTGCTGCCCATGCCTCTTTCCCAGCAACAATGAGGCAGAACAATGTTGGTTATGTGCCAAAACCTAAGATTCTATAAGTGTATCCTTCTAAGTCAGCTGGTACCAAAACTCCAGAGTTCAATCCTACACATTTTAGCCAGAACTGAACACAGATCAAGGAGACACTCCTGCAGACACAATGCACAAAGTTACCTGTAAAATCCTTAACATTTCCAAAATTACTTTTCATCTATTTTGACAAAAGGAGACATAAAAAGAAATGAACCCACGTAGTCTTGTTTACTGGTTTCAAATCGGTCTTACAGTTTCCACAATTTCCAACTGTCCTTCAGCATTAAAGTTTTAATTTAACATAATCAAAGCTAATCATCCACATTAGCGGCACAATCTGCTAACAGTAAAGATTTGCCTGGTGTTGTGGGGAAATTGCCACTAAAAATGAAAAATTAATTTAGACTACAGTTCCTCATACTGCGAGTACATAAAGACTCCTGTGCTCACTCTTGCAGCCAACAGCAGAATATTTGGTGGGCTTTACTCGTGGTGAGGCAAGTGCAACATGACTATACTCTCTGCAATAACATAAAAAATAAGGTTGGACAGGGGCAGTGATATTTACATATAAAGCATCCAGACCTGCTTTAGAATTGAAAAGACATGGAAATCTCACTCAATACAATACGGATCTTTAACTGAGAGGTTATATTTGCAAACAGTTCCTAAAACTTAACCAAAGCTGAGCTTATTGGCTGACCAAAGACATACTCTATGCAGCAGCTCACTTTTCTCAGCAAAAACTTTTCCCACATTTTCTTCTTCCTATAGCTTTTGTCCACCCACCACCTTCAAATTCCACAACAACAGACACAAATCTATCCATCAAGAGTGGTCTGTTTGATTTCTGGTAATTGGCTGCAGATGCTGACTGAGACGGAACATCTACCATCTCAATAAGCACAAGATGTTTCCAAAAGCACAGGAACACCTACACAAATACTAGACTCAGGTCAGGCAGAGCACAAAAGACTGTTAACAACAACACAAAGCTGCAAGCACCACTGCAGAAACCCACTTGGGCACATGTGACCTAAATATCCAGGCCATCAATAAAACCAGAGGACGTATTTTGACAAGAGTCAATTGGATGAAATTTCCAGCCATTTAATAATTCAATTACTTTGTTTTAGTTTATTATCATTTCATTGACTCCACACCGTCTTTGCGATTGCAGATCTCACTGCATATTTACTAAAATAACAAAGCTACTTGGACGAAATTGCATTTCTATTATTTTTCTTTACTCTAATTCTCACGGGTTGTAAGATGATAATGATATCCACTGACAGTTAATATTTTAAAAATGTTTGCAAACGTTCATAATTTATAAAAAATCATGCTCAGAGAAACAATTGCGGTCAGGAATGAAGTCCAGTGCCAGAATAGAGGAAAAATCAAAGGAAGAAGCCCTTTGCCTCCAGATGTAGCCACATTTGTTTTATTATATTTACATTATTTCATTTATTTTCTCATTTCTGAAAAGGAGTTTTTGAGGGAAAAAACCACAAACTCTGTCATCACTATCCCAACCCCAACTGGTTGAGGCAGATGGTTGCCCTCCCTGAGCCTGGTACTGTTGGAACCAGGCTCCTGTCAAGTTACAGTACTCAACGTTTCGACTCATAAACAAACAAGGAAAACTGGAACCACATTGACAAAACATTTAACAAAACATATCGACAGCTAAAAGGCCTCCTGCGTGCCGTCCTCCTTAGGATCCTCCCTATCCTAGGGTTTGTTTGTTTTTTGGTTCCTTCCCACCGTCACTGACTGCTGCTCATAGGGAATCCAAAAGCAACTTTGGATTGTTGGGTTTTCTGTTTTCTGATCTCTGTTTATAATTCGTAAAGTCTGTACCTTACTATGTTAAAATATGAAGTGAGTCGACTGTTCTGCTCATTCTTTGCTACACTCCTGCATCTACATCTGGACTCAGTCAGAACCCACCAGAAGGACATCAGTATTGTCACTCCACAATACTGCGAAGTAGAACTCAGTGTTTCCTTTTGGGAAGCGACAGCAGTGTTCAACTGACATTCTTATTGCTGCACAGCCCACAAGGACAAGCTAGGACAACTACAATAATTTAACGTGTTTAGGTTACTCATTCATACCTTAGTGTTAATTACTATTTTTAAAACAAAACACAACTACAGGCTACCACATTCAACAACATGCACAGTAACATCAACAGTGCTTGCAATCAGTGGTGTAAAGTAGCAAGTAAATATACTAAAGTACTGAATATTCTTGTAGGGAAAAGCTCTCATCACTTGCAGCTTGAACTTGAAGATTGGATATTAGGTCATATATGCCATTGTAGATAAGAACAACAGCAGCTAATGGCCATAAAGCACCACTGGATATGGGGAGTTTGGTCTTCTAAGTGCATTCACATTTTTGTATTCCCACCAACAGACACTCAACTCAACTTTATACAGTCTCATAAATTAGTCAACTAATGTATCTGCGTTTGAGGGCTTTAAACTCCAGTTATACTTGTTAGCTGGCTGAGGCAGACGGTTACATGTAATATAGCTGAGCTACATTAGGTGGCTTTGTTGCTAACTGACTGACATGACATTTATCATCATATAAGAGCAAAATGCCAGTGACATGTTAGCTGAGTACCTTACTTCCGACGTCCTACTTCATTTATGTACTGAGAGTCAGCGTCTTGTCTGTTCTTCTTGAAAAGGGGGACCGTTGGTTTGAGGTGAAGGGGAGCTCCCTCTTTATGGTGTAGGAAGCGGTGTTGCCCGCTGGATTGTGCCACTATTTGTACATTGTGTCCAGATGTGCATTGGTCCAGCTGAGAGGTCGCCTTCCATCTGCTTTGCCAGCACACATTACACATGCTGGAAGCTCTTGTCATGTGCATCTAAAGCCTGATTTCTGTAGTTACTGGTCCTCTTAAAAAAATGACTCCACTCAGTCAACCGTGGCAGGGAACATCTGGCAAACGGAGCAGTCCATACCATCATCATCCCCTTCTTCCACCAATAGGCACCGTGTTTTCCATGACACTAGAAACCCTTTTTTCTGTTAGTCGCGTTACTGGCTGAATACCCTATATAGGACAATCCCTGGCCCAAAGACGTTTCCGTGACCCGCCTCAACTCCACCTCTTTGCCCATTTATGACTTAGCTGAGACTGAGGCGGAGTCAGACAGTGCCAAGATGGCGATGGTTGGAACCACTTCACTGAACTTCAAAACGGTGGCTTAGGAAGCCAATGGGTGACATTTAAGAAGGTTCTCTATCTTAATATACAGTCAATGTTCATTGCCTAGGGTTTTTTTTTAGATGTCAGATAAATTTAAAAATGGTTTCTGTAAGGATCTGGTTAACACAGCTAGATTTCTGTTGTATAATCCAATTTCTTGACAACCTTGTTTTTAACAGGACTTTATGAGAATGTGCATAACTAACTGTCAGAGCAGGTGGAAGGTGACTGTATCCAAAATAAAAAGGTAGTAATTAAAAGTCCCAATAAAAAAGAAACTGAAAGAAAGAGAAAGACAAATTAAAATGTATTTCAAAAGAAAAAAATATTGTGGAATTTCTTAAAGCCACAGTGTTTTTTTTTTTTTTTTAACACTAACCCTAACTCTAACCCTGCTGCTTATGGGTGTTATTGAGATGCAAGCTGGCCAAAGTGAAAAATACTTACTTGTAACTAAAGAAGCGGGTTGTGGAAAGCTTTAAATATAACTCTGTTTAGTTCGATTTAGACACAAAGACTACCTTGGTTAGTTCCAGGAAAAGATCAGGGATTGGGTTAAAATAGAGGACATTTGTAGTCATTGGTACAATAATAATGTGGTCAAGATTATGGACTGGTCTAAGAACATTGGTACAAATAGTAGTTGAAGGTCAATGTTTTTCTTACCTGTCTATCCGCCCCAACCTCCTCACCAAGTAGACTTAGTGGCTGTATACTATAATCACCTCAGTTCCTCCTTTGTTCCTGTCATAATTAGTACAACCACTGGAGGGCAATAAGCTGTAATAAGCTCCTTGTGTGAATGACCTGCGACCTAATAATGATAATATTATTCTTTATGTAAATGCATTTCATCCGATGTTAGCATGGGGTGCTACTTGTTTCAGGTAGCTTCTTTTCAGGCCCCTATAAAACACTTTGAGGAGCTCTGTACGTTCAGGACCTTCCCACCAAACATAACCGCTATTTATCAAAACATTTCATTATCTTTCCATGTCAGACAGCATACAGACCAACCTGTGCGGAACAGTCCACTCTTATTTCAATCTGCTGCTTAGCAAGAAGCTCACCCACTGTGAGTGTTGACATGCTCACACAAAGACACATAGCAGTGCAGGCACATGTGCACAAACATGCATGCAACAAAAACGTTCTCCTCTTTTCTCCTCTGGCAGCTGCTTGTTGTCTTAAATCAACTTGTCTGACTGGACAAATAGAGAGGTGGAGCGAGGAGGGAACTCCTCACTTCACTTTCTGTTCTTTTGTTGCTTCTGACATGCAGAGCAGCTATGTTGGTAAATGTTTCAGTTGTGCCTTTTGGTCTGCATAGCTTCTTGCTTTGGAATCATTTCAAAATAAAAGGAATAGCTTGCAAATACTACTGAGTATAATCAGGAAAATGTCCTGAAACTATTAAAAGTAAGATAAACATCCCCTGTGACTGTTTATTATTGTTATTGCTTATTATTAATATCATTATTATATACTGTATTATATTATTACATAATTATTACTCATGCATTATTGTACAAACAGGTTTTCACTGCTGTAGCTGGTAAAGGTGGAGCTTATTATGAAAAAGGTTGTATGCAGCTGCAACTAATGATTATTTAGATTGTGATTATCATTGGTCAATCTGCTGATTATTTTCTCTAATAATTTATTGTTTGGTTTGTAGAAAAATCTGAAAATAATGAGAATTGCCATCACAAGTGCTCTAAATAATTATCAAAAATAGTTGCCAAAGCTCCTCATATGTACCTGAGTAAATGTGTACTTAGTTACATTCCACCGGTGGAAAATCGACATACTGGAGATTAAACTGCTGTCACACACTCTTCAATACCCCATCACACTTGTATGAACATGAATTTAAAAGACTTGAACAGATGTGTTTCCTAAAGAAGTTACGTCTTTCAAATTTCTGATTGAATGGTGTTTTTGTCACAATTGCAGGTATTCTTCAGGACGTGGTGTTTCAGTAGGACAGGTACAGATAAATACATATACATTACAAAAAGCTTTTAAGGCCGTCTCTTTTGTATAACCTTGCTTCCACAGCTTGTTAAATCCCCTGTAACCCTGTTCTTGTGTCATCATATTGATCCTCCCACTATTTATAAAATCACAGGCCTGGTAAATACATAGAAGATTGGGAAAGCAATTTTAAAAAGAACAGCTGTGGGGATTTTTCTTTCCGTACGTGTGTTTTGATATTTATACTATTTTGACACTTTTGGAGCGATTAGAAGAATAACTGGCCAACATTCAAACTCAGCTCAAATAAATAACAACTGTTTTCTCATTTGTTCAGTCTCTGCTTATTCCTGTTGGAGCCTGTCCCAGTATGAACTGGGTGAAAGGCAGGGGAACACCTTTGGCAGGATATGTGAAATGTTTGATCATTTATCAAATATGTCAGAAGATCGTATTTAATTTGACCAAATAACTGATCTACACAAACTGCCCATCACGTCTGTCCACCACAGCACTCACAAAGTTTAAATATTGTCCTTCTCTGTGGTTTTTATAGTGAACCATCTGTACAGGCAACATCTTTCTTTTGATCTCTGATTCAGCCTTTGTGTTCCCTCTATGTGTGTTTGCATGTCTATATTAAATGAACTGACCTGTATTTACTCAGGGAAGGTTTGTGTAGCACCTATGCTGCTTTAGCAACGCCCTGCTTCACATTCACACATACAAGTACAGTATGACCACACTCTGATGCAGCAGGAGCAGCTTCTTTAAAGCACTGCCAGTGCCTTGCTTATGGGAACTGAGGGTGAGGTGATTATTAGTCATTCACACTTTGTTTTAGCATGCAAAAGGGCCGTGTTTTGTGTTTTTCCTTTGTGGTACTTGTTGGTGCATTCATCATATTTTCACCAATGAACATCTCATCACCTGCCAATTATGAAATGGTGTCTGATGACTAAAGACCTGATCACATCAGATAATGGCACAGTAAAATTCTTTCACACGTCTTTGCAAAAGATGTGGTTCTAAAACCTTGATGATGCTGTGACGAGGTAGTTGGTAAAATACCATAATTATGAGCTACCTGCTGCCCCACCACACACTGTCAAGCATTATAAATTCAGCTTACAAAGTGAGTTCTCCTGCTGCCTTAAAAATGTGAGTTAACGGCACTTTAAATCTTCATCTTATGAGTTGTGAAAGAGTAAATCCAGCTACAACGATTAACTTAACATGAGAAAACTAGTTAAACTTTTAAAAATTAAGCTGCATCAACTAGTCCCATACAAAATGGTTACAAACAGACTTGCTTTCCTTTTACACTTTATAAGTTTGAAGAGTTTCTTCTTGTTAAAAACATGCAGCCTCAACTGTTGAAGCCATTTTTTGACTAAGTAAAAAGAGTAAAATTCTAAGTCTACAGGTGCAGGGACTGAATTCAGTACTAACCTTTGTCACTATTAGAAGGATTTTGATTATTATGAAAATAAACAACCATGACTTAATTTAACATGTATTAAAAAATATGCAGAAAAATGTAGTTTTCTCAAAGAGTCTTTGGGGAGTTTTCACTCTAACAATGCATCCTGGGAAATCTGCTTACATGCTGGTTTTGTTTTGTACCAACCTAATTTAAAAGTTGAGTGACCAGTCAGCTGTTCATTTATTCAACTCACCATCTTAAGTCTAGATGTAAAATAAACTCAGTAGACTACAGGGGTGGCGCATTTAACAGCATTTAAAAATAAAAACCAGTGCTAATGCTACCTCAGCTGCCTTTGGCTTAAACCAGGTGAACCAGCTGTTACAGGTCATAGCTGTCCATCAAGAGTCTCCCTCTGTTGCACATTATATTCTGCACAAACATGTAAAACTTCCTTAAGGTTTAGATTCAACTCATCATTTTGTAGAGTGAGGTGCTGGTGTGCCCAGGCCTTTAGACTTGATTACACATAATGGGCGTGCTTGGAAATGAACCAGTAATGAACCAGTAAAGGAGTAGTTCAGCAAGCATGCAACATAAAGTGAGATTCCATGTCTCCATCTGCATGTTCTCACTGATTTGAATGCAGTTCAGTAAAGCAGCGTTCAGACAGACCAAATAATGCTTTTGTGGGACCTCGTGAGAATATGGACTGTTCCACTCAGCAGCTCGTTCATCCAAAAATGTAAAAGTGGGAGGTTTTCAATGGATTGAAGGCACTTGACTCTTGAAAAATTCAAAAGACTTCATTAACCATGACTAATTCATAATTCAAAAGGACCTTCCTTGGGTTGTAGCAGTTACCTGGAGTTTTGTCTGTAAGCTTATTGGTAAGTTTAAATCCTGAAAAAATCTAAAATTACAAAAAAAGCAAGAGACATGCTCACATAGGTGCTCAGTTTGAAATGATTTCCTGTATTATATATTATCATCCAGATGCGAAACTGTGTTAGACCTCAGGTTTTGCTCAAGAGACCTCCATGTAGCTTTATTTCTTCTCATCATCAGTCAGTGTACATTCCTTTTATCTGACTTTCCCTGCTTTTCATTTCAAAATGTATTACACTCACCACAGTCAGACTAACAGCTTTAAATGACTCAAACGGGACAATCAAGCTGTTCTTACATGCAAATCTGATGAATGACAAATAAGACAATGGACTCATTCCAGTGATTTCACAATAGCCTGCAATTTGGTAGTTGACACAGCCATAACATTAAAACTGCCTTTAATATTGTGTTGGTCTCCTTAGTGCAGCAAAAACAGCTCTGACCTGTTGAGGCCTGGACTCCACAGACCTCTGAAGGTGTTCTGTGGTTTCAGGCACTAAGACATCCTCAGTAGATCCTTTAAGTCCAGGAAGTTGTGAGGTGGAACCTCTCTGGATTAGACTTGTTTCTTCAGCATATCTCACAGATACTAAGTACATTGAGATCTGGATTGCGGTTTGGAGGCTGATCACCTTGAACTCTGTCCTGTTCCTCAAGCCATACCTGAGCAATTTTGGTACTGTACATCTGCAGCAATGTTTAAGTAGGTGGTAGGTGTCAAAGTAACATCCACATGAATGTAGGACCCCAAGTGTCCCAGCAGATCATCACACTGCATTCACCTCCTGCTGCCATCTATTCTCCAGGTAAATGAAACACCCAGCCGTCCACGTGATGTAAAAGAAAATCAGACCTTCTTCTTTCATTGCTCCATAGTCCAGTTCTGATATTCACATACCTATTGTAGCTTTCTGTAGGGACCAACATGGGCAATCTGACTGTTCTGCAGCTTCTCAGCCCCGTATGCAGCCAGCTGATGCTCTGTATGTTCGGACACCTTTCTGTCCCAGCAGCATTAACATTTTCAGCAGTTTGTACACACAAACTTCCCTCCCTGAAGTATCTCTGAGCCTTGGGAGGCCATGACCACATTGCCAGTTCACCAGTTGTCCTTCCTTGGGCCACTTTTGGGTGTTACTAACCACTGCACAATGGGAACAACCCACAAGACCTGCTGCTGCTTTTGGAGACACTATGACCCAGTCATCTAGTCATCACAATTTGGTCCTGGTCAAAATCTCTCAGATCTTTACACTTCTCATTTTTACTGCTTCCACTGAGTGTTCACTTTTTGCCTGCTATATATTATGCACTCCCCTGTCAGTTGTTTAATGGTCTAAAAACAAAGAATGGCCATGATATTCCTTTGAAAAAAGGGTTTTATTTCCCTAGGTTTGTAGAAATTTCAGGTTAGATGGCAATGCAGATGTTGCGTTCACCACCTCTGTCTGGCCATTGAAGGTGGAGGAGCCATTCTGACCAATAAAGCAAACTGCTGCTTAGGTCTTCACACCAGTTCTGGAACGGGGCCTGATTCAGATCTAGGTTTAGAAGAGTTTTGGCAAACAGAACTATAAAAAATGACTGTGGACAAAGTTGAGACACCAACATTGACCTTTCTTCCACACCTTACTGTTTACCCACCTTCATTGACTTTCTTCTTTTCTGTCTTTCTGTCTCTGTCCTCCAGTACCCTTCTTTCTTTCCGTCTCAGTGTCGTCGCTGTCTCACCTCCTATCACACTTCTCTTTCCACTTTTTCCTCCCTGTGGCTTCCCATCTTCTTGTTTCTCTCTACGTGCTCTTTACTTATTTCCAATCTTTTTCTCCCTCACCTACTTTTTTAATCTTCTCTCACTCCATCACTCCTCCTGCCTCTGACTGTCTCCCCAAGGAGCAGGATGAATAATGCAGTGTTCTGCTCTGATAGTCATCATCACCATCATCGTCATCATTGGTCTTTCCTCTGATTTCTCTTCTCATTCTGTTGAAGCATTTCTGCAGCAGGGGGCCCAAGTTGGAGTCAAACCTGGGCTGCTGTGTTAAGGACTCAGCCTTAAAACATGGTGCACGTGCTCTACACTGTAACCAACTTTCATGTTAAATTAAAGTCAAATACTGGCAGCTGTGGGCGCCAGTATTTGACTGTATTTTTGCAATGAAAAAATACATGAAACTGTTAGAATTTACAAAGGGAGTTAATTACTGTATGACTGATCATAGGACTCGACGGTGGACTATTAGGATTACTGTTTAATACTGTAAATAGACTTTCCAGTAATATACTGTATCTATATAGTGTCGCTATTATAATCAGCATTAACTGAAGTTGTCTGTAAATTACAACATTCTCCTCTTTTGAAATGCATAAACACTACTGTGACCTGTAGACACATACCATAAATAACAATAGTCGCTGTTTGCTGCGATGTGTCTTTAATCTTCATGAGCCAGAATTTAGATCTACCAACTCTGCGTATTCCACTAAAACACCTCAAACAATAAAGGACAAGGCATCAAGCAAGCTACATGTTTATGGAATGGGAATATTAGTTTTACTCCTACTTGGAAGTTTTCCCTTTTTAACTGCTTTCCAACATCGAATCATGGTCAGTTTATTTGGGCTTTTTGACAATAATTTACAAAAAATACCCTTTCATGTCAAAGTGAAAGCAGATTTCTACAAATTAATGTAAATTAATTAGAAACATATAACTTAATATAAGTGATTGCACAAGTATTCACCCCCTTCAATTCAGTATTTAGTAGAGGCACCTTTGGCTGCAATTACCGCACTGTGCCTATATGGAAAGGTCTCAATCAGCCTTGCACATCTGACCCTCATTTTTTAGGATGCATGGGGATCAGTGGGATGAGTAAACAGCCCCTTTCAAGTCCAACTATAAATTCTCAATTGGATTGATGTCTGAGCTCTGACTCAGTCACTCAAGGTTTGCTGCCTCCCCACATCATGATGCTGCCGCCACCATGCTTCATGGTGAGGATGATCTGTGTTGATGTGCAGTGTTTGGTACATCTGCCAAACTTTGTATCTAGTCTGATGGCAAAAAATGTTGGCCTCAGACCAAAGAGCCTTCTTTTAGTTGACTAGAGTCTCCCACAGGCCTTCTGGTGAACTCTAGTGGAGGATTAAATATGACCTTTTTTCAACAGTAGCTTTCTCTTTGTCAGTCTCCCATAAAGCTTTGACTGGTGAAGAACAGCCAACAGTTAATGTTTGCAGAGTCTCTCCCATCTCAGCTGCTGAAGCTTGTAACTTCTTCAGAGGAGTCATAGGTGTCTTGGTGGCCTCGATCACTTGTCTCTTTCTTACACAGTCACTCAGACTCATATATTTGTGCATTTTTTCCCCCATTTTTTAAATGATGGATTTAACTGTACTCAGTGACTTGAAATGTTCTGGTGTCCCTCTCCTGACTTATGCTTTTCAATAAACTTTTCACAGAGTTACTTGGAGTGTTCTTTTGTCTTTATGCTGTAGTTATACATATGCTGGACCTTCCAGATTCAGGTGTCTTTATACTACAATCACTTGAGACAAAGTTACTGCATTTAGATGATCTCTATTTCACTAACTGTGTGACATCTAGGACCAACTGGCTGCACCTATGTCCAATTAGGTGAGTCACTTTTAAGGGGTGAATACTTACGTAGTCACTTATTATACATTTTTTTATTACAACTAATTACTAATTACTTTGTATAAATCAGTTTTCACTTTGACATGAAAGACTCTTTTTTGTAAATTATTGTCAAAAAAAAAGGCTAAATTAAATTTACCATCATTCACTTTATCACTGTAAAGTTACCATTAATATTCTTAGCTGCCTAAATCAACTCTAAACAGTGCTTTGTGAACCATTTTGCAAACATTATTTGTTTGATTCACAATGTCAGTTTTTAGTACAAGAACTTTTATAGGGAAAAAAAAGTTCAAGCAATGTAACACAGATATGTATGGACACACTATCTCACACACTCTCTGAAGACCAGTAGTCCATAATCTGCAGCATAATCTGAGTCAACACACATACTCTCTCCATGTGGGGTCTGTGTTTACTTTGAGATGTTTAGCATGTTCCACTCCGTCACACACACAGGTTGCATGATCATTAGCCAGAACCCAAAGCCTTCACTCTCTTCCTCCGCTGTTTATTTGTCTACACGTCTGGGAGGCAGCAGAGCAGAGTGGTATAAACCTCCTCAACTCTTTTCTCCACTGACTCCTCTCCTTCTCTATGACCTGCTTTCCTTCAACTCTCCTCCCTTTTCTTTGACTCTCTTCCTTTTTCTACTTCCACCCGCCTTTATCTCTCTTTCCTCCTCAACTCCTTTACCTCCTTCCTGTCTTCTCTTACTTTCACCTCCTCATTCGTTTTCATGTCGTGTTTGCTTTGTGTGCCTGCACATATCTGTCTGTATTAATTACACGTGTGTTTGTCTTCCTGTTGGAGTTTAAATAAGGCCACATGTGCCGCATTCATCTCTTTTTAATATACGGGTGTCCGTCAACACGGCTGTTTAATTTTCCACAGAACAGACAGCAGTGTGTTACGCAGAATGCCGTGACAGAAACACTGCTTCATCAATTAACCGCTGTTGATATTTTCAACAGGAACAATGTTTGCTACTGGTGGTTGGGATTGTTCGCTCATGCAGTGCAAACAAAGAAAGAAGCGTGCAGTGCTTATGAACAGACTTGCATGGATCCCTGCATAAAGCACATGGAATTTACTGTGCAAACAAACTAATCAGGTTCATGTAATTTAGGATGTTGCCTGTGATCTCGTCAGGATTTAGTCTGTCAGAAAAGACTCAGTCTTCTTGTCTAAGGTTGTCTGGGGTATCCCAACATGACATCAGGTTTCACTCGCTATGTAGCAACTCCACACTTAATATCTGGATTTCAGTCAAGTCAGTACAAGTCATATTTATGTATGCAGAGCTTTACACAATCATAACTCAGACAAAACAAAAATAAAGGACAAAAGACAAAACAAATCTGAGGCTGCAAAAACAACAGTAGGCACAGAATTCCCACGGAAAGCAAATTTGTCCCATTCAGTGAATCCGCTGTTAAAAAAAATGCACAAGTATCTGCATGTACAGCTACAGACAGACATACAAATGAACTACAATCAAAATCTTTCCCTTACCTTAGAAACGTGATTACATTATCTTACCTTAACCACTTAATTTGACGTCGTCTGACTCACCGGATACATGCTGCAGGTCTAATCCTGCCACTGGCCAATTTCAGGCATTTCTCCTCTACTTCTTCAACCTGCATATTACTGTTTTCAAAATCCACTCCTCTGCTAGAAATAAAAACCTTTAGGCAGCAACCTATCACACTGGGAAAAAAAAGTTTAACAGAGGATTTGGATTATACAGTGCTGTTTTCCCCCCATGAATTAGCCATTTTTAGCATGCAAATGTTCCAACACAACAACTCCACCCATCACTATTTTCAGTAAACACCGAAGCTCCTTACTTCACTAAGCACCATCCAAGATGATTATAATAGGTTTAAAAAATACAAACAAGCCAGAGCGTTTCTTCCCCCTATAGCAGAAAAATACTGAGGTGCAACCAGACCATGCACAGAATAGTCTGGCTTAGTGAGACTAATGTGATGCAATCTCTATCTTCCTTATTGCATGGCAGCTATATGCAGATATTATAGAAAATCTGAATTTTTAAGAACCTTTTCTTTAGATGTAAAAAAAAACACACAAAACCACAAAAAAACAGTGGTTGTCATTGAACATGATTTTTTTTTTTTAATGCTTCAATGTATTATACCTTTTGATTTTTATTAACTGTGCCAACAAATAAAGTACAAAAATAGAATACTGTTGGGTGGTTTTGCCACAGAAAAATGTGTTTTCAGTCATGTCGGGTCAGACCATGGGAGTTTTGGGCCAATATACTCATCTCACCCCTTTGACAATTAGAGGAGAAATCTGGCCTTGGATCTTGGTCTGAACCGATGTTGGGCCCAGATAATTTTGAGGATAATTTTGAGGTAATGTGAGCGTTTACAGATTTGAAATCTCCTGAACTGCTTAGGGACACATCAAGGCCACCTCAATAAATGTTGGGATGGCTGCGATTATCATGCTAGCACCCAGAGCAGGGGGTGCTATTGCCAAGCAATGCTAAACATTCCAGCTCTCAAGGCTACAGATGTTCAAACAGATGGTTAAATTCTTATCCTCAGTTCTCGTTGAAGAATTGACAAACCATGGTGCATGCACCTTCCCAACAATTGTCTTATTCAGCCTCATTTCACCTTGTGCTTTGTTTTTATTTTATTTTATTTAAACTTTTTTCATTAACATTACAGGAAGTTGTTGCAACACAGTCTCCATTTTGTTTACATCTGTTTCCCCATAAGATGACGTGAGATCACTGCTCCCTGATTGCTCCCTCTGGCATGATGACCTCAGTAGTGTCTTGTAGTGTGTGATGCACCGTCATTGTCAAATCTTGTAGTCTGAGACAACATAGACAAATATCTCTGAAGTTTCTACCTATGTTCGTGATGCATATTTCAAAATCTAAGCCAGGCACCAGTCAACTCATACAAAACTCCCCACACGTGTGAATGAACTCACTTCCTACAAGATACAACAAAGTACTGGACGGTAACAGTAACAACCAGCCTTGTCTCTTAGAAATGATTTTATTCTGTATATGTTTGGAAGCATATACAAACTAAAATAAAATAGTTGTGACTAGATTATTTATTTATTACTGTATTGAGGAAACATTAAAGCTTTCCTTCACTTCCTCCTGCTTTCTCTACCTCTTAACTCTTCTCTCCTCTTTTCATCATCCTCCTGTTTCTCAGCTGACTCTTTTCTTTTCTTGTCCTCTGCCTCTACCTCCCCCTCTCTCCTCTAAAACTTCCCTCTTCTCCCTCACTCTTTACATATTTGATGATTTCACTGCGGTCCAGGATAATAATTACACAGTTGTCGTGTCACGTGTTGAGCCCGCGGGCCCTGCAGGAGATGTGCGTTGCCATTGTGCTGATTAAAAATTGAACGAGTCCTTTACAGTGATGATGCTGAATGAAGGGATGCTGTTAAGGGACCTCTTGTGATGTATGACTAATGCTTAGTCATACAGAGGAAAAAACACATGTACAGTAGAGTCACAATTCTGCAACATACAGGGTGAGGAACAACATGCAGTGCAAATATATTGGTCACATTTTGTTTCCTTTAGAAGATACAAAATAATATTTTGCAGGTAACAGTTAGAAAATTAATTTCAGTTATAATAAAAACAAAGTCAGAATTTTTAAGTTAAGTTTTTTTTTTTAAGACAACATGGCTGATTTTCTGAAGCATCAACAGAGATCTAATTCAAAACCTAAGAGCAAAACGTTCTATCAGATACTGGTGATATCCAAGCATCAAAAGGTTTGTCTTTTCATGCTCATCTCTTTCCTGTGGTGTGCCAAAAGTGTGTCATGCAAAACACCTTGAGACTATTCTTTTGAGATGATTTCTGCCTGGCACAGAATAATCCCCTGGAGTAAAGTACAAACTGTACATAGGCGCTGTCTCTTTGAACCCTAAATCATGCCACTAAATCTTATATAATCACCTGTACACATTTCCTTTTAAGTTGTGGGTTCTTGGGGGGAAAAAAAATGGAGACACGATCGTTTTTGAGTGGAACATGAGCACTGAGGAACGCCACATTACCCGTGTCATTGTTGATGTGCCATGATTGTGACCTGGAATAAACCACCCAGTTTGATTCTTATCAGCTCACTGAATAGCCATTATCAGTCGGTGTCACTTGCATATATATGACTAGTAAACTCCCTCCTCCACCTATGTGATGTGTAGATCAGGCAGTGCAGATCTGAGGTGTAGGGGTCAAGCAGTAGCTTTATCCCAAGATAGTGGGGTTTGTGTGTTAGACTTTTGTTTTACTTTGGTTTTACTCACAGACTGTATATTAAGATGGTTTTAAAACTTGTGTGGATGCTAAAGCCGTTGCCATCTTAGTATTGCCTGACTCTTGTCTCTCAGCTAACATATGAGCAAAGAGGACGAGCGTGAGGGGAGCTGAGGTGGGCCATGGACTGTCCTGTGATCATCCCACCTGTCGCTCAAAGTAGCCACACCCTTAATTGTGCATAACTTTAAGCCTTAATACAATTTAAATGGGTGAGCTCCATAAGAAATGTACCCCCCTACAGCTGTCATGAATGGAAAAATTTGCCATAGAAAACAAAAACATTTTTTGTACTTGGCTGAAAGCATGTATACTTCTGCTGTGAAGTTGGACATTTTAACATGGAGGTTATGGGGACTGACTCACTATTGGAACCAGCCTCAAGTGGCCATTTGAGGATCTGTGATTTTTGGCACTTCAGTGTTAACTTCATTTTTCTGTCCCAGAGGATGCTGCTTGGTTTTACTGTCATCTTTGACATTATGTTTTCAAGTTGCTGTTTTGTTAGCTTTAGACACCAAAAGTGCATGATCATGTTGAGAAAAAGATGCTGATTTAAAGTTAAATTTAACAGAAAAGCTAATTCTTTATGTCTGGAGCGGTATCCTTTAGTGGACTGTCATTACACATTCTGCCATGATACTGGGATGGAGGACACTGGCTGAGATTTTACATGTACTTATTCACTCAACTGCAAAAGGTCGCCTATATAATCTGCA
Source organism: Chromis chromis (assembly GCA_900302755.1). Classification (NCBI taxonomy): domain Eukaryota; kingdom Metazoa; phylum Chordata; class Actinopteri; family Pomacentridae; genus Chromis; species Chromis chromis. The sequence goes on along the minus strand of OMNN01071928.1, from coordinate 9,025 downwards.
TTACTTTCTGTTTATCTATGATCTCTATCTCAGAATGGAAGATAACACACTTTCTGACTTATAAGTAGGTGCAGTTTGGGCCGCCGTATAGCTCGCTGAGTTAAGGCGTTACCATGTGGGTGCAGGTCGCCAGCAGCGGTCATGAGTTCGAGTCCGGCTCAAGACCCTTTGCTGCATGTCACTCTCCTCTATACCCCCTTTCACCCTGTCTCTCTCTCAATAAAAAATAGGAAGAAACTCCCCAAAAAATACTTTAAAAAAAGTATGGATGTTGCTGCAAAAAGGTTACAAATTCTAATATGTGCATGGCTTCATTCATGCTGCTCTTCCGACAAAAAATGGGAAAAAAGGAGCTTTTTACTCAAGTTCAAGCACCAGGTCGTTAACTGAATACTAGTGTTTCTTCTTAAAAGATTACACTAGGGCGCCCCGATAGCCTAACAGTTATGTCGCGTGACCCAAGTGCAGAGGCGTAGCGGCTGTCCTGGATTTGATTCCGACCTTGGGCGTTTACCGCATGTCCTTCCCCACTCTATCCCGTTTCCGATTCTATCCACTGTCCTATCTAATAAAAGGCATAAAAGGCCAAAAATAAATCTAAATAGAAATTCTAATATGTGCATGTGTACTTCACACACATCTTCAAAGTGACAGGATTGTCATCACAGTTTCAAGGTGGGCACTCAAAATTAGTCTCACTAATGAAAATGTGAAATATGGTCACAATTTCCCCTATTCCTGAGTTATTGTGTTGACTAACGACCAGAAAAGTGTTTATACAAAACATTGTGATGTCACAGTGAAGTTGACCTTTTGGATATTAAATGTCATCACTTTCATCAATTTGTCCTGATAAACATTTGTGTGAAATTGTGGATGTTTGTGTCAAATTTGAAGAAACTGCCTCAAGACATTCTAAAAGATACTGGGATGACGGATGGACAGACCAACAACCTGAAAACATAATACCTCCGTTCACTACGTCGTTGGTGCGGAGCCATGAAAATCAATACCCCTTCAGGTAGATATAAAGTGTTGTACCTCTTAGAAAACTGCAAGTACTGACCTCTATTTTCAACAAGTGTAGGTCTATTGTAGATCTACTGAACCATCAGTTTCTTCCTCATAGCATCCAACAACACACAGGCCAAAGGAGCGATACCAAGGCAGAATATAGTCACCATTTACCCAAACCTGTGCTGAACTGGCTGTCTAGAAATGAGCCCTGCCTGTGTGTGACAAGGTAATTGCACTCAGAAGTGTGCAAAGTGGATAATGTACACTGGGGTCAGTAAGTAGGAGTCATCCCATTCAAAAGGCCTTTTGGAAAATAAAAGTTTGACTTGAAGTTATTCAAAGTCTCTAAAATATAGACGTCACAGTTTGTGCTCTTCTATCATTCATGGACTTCTGCTGCAATTGGCACACATTTCTTTACATCTGTTCTATCATCTTAAAGTAACAATACATTTTGTTCAAAACACAACAGGTAGGAGACGGACAATGACCAGCGGCTGAAGTGTACATAAACTGTCCCACGTGTACTGTCCAATCATCTCCACTTTATAAGACAAGTCTCAAGAAATGTGCTTTACATTTGTTTCATCTTTTGCTGCACTGACTGAGATAAATATGTTGGAAGTGATTTCCCCGGCTCTTCACTCCCACTACCATCTGTCATTATGAGAAAGGGGGAACAGAGTCCACCCTGTTTGGTGCCAGAAAGCAATTCGGCACATTTCCCATCAAACCTGAATGCTGACCCACAATGTCAAATGCTGCGCAGAAGTCGAAAGAGGCTGACATTTTTTCCTTGAGGGACAGTTTGGGAATAGACTAAACAAGGTAATTACTCTATTGTCTCAAAAGTATTATGATATGGCTACATTTATGACAGTCAGATATGAGCAAATATATACAACCTTTTAAATTTTAGCTCTTTTGATGATGCAGAGTGAGACTGTACAGACAGGCAAAGGCCATGAATGTTACAGCCAGCCAGGTTTTTGTTGTCTTGATCTCTGGATCTACTTGAGACCAGATTTGGGTTATTAAATACACAAATCAGACACCACTGTAGAACAGGTCCAGTGCCCTCAATGGCATACAGTCTGCTGTAAAGACTGGACAAGACTTACAAGAGCCTCTGTCAAAACCAGGTGTCTAGATGATCGGTTCGACCAGTGGGATTGTGACACCAGCAAATGATCACGTTTTGGACCAGTGCAATGGAAAAGATCATCATGTAAAAATAAAGGCTTCATATATATTCCCCCTAAAAAAAACAGATACTGAAAGTCAGGCGACTACAGTAGATCAACAGCTCATACGATAGGGGAGACGTTTCACTCACATGAATGATCTTAAACATAGGCTCCGTTTCCAGAGGCGATTTCAGTATCTCAAATAAAAACTTTCTGTGTCTGGTTCATTTGCTGATGCAGTGATGCAAGCCGTTTCCTAACAAAGCTATTCCAATGAAATAGCCTCCACTTACCTCTGCGTATTTTAACAAATGCTGCTGAGTTTATTACTTAAACCTAAAGAATTGAATGGGCATTCTCTTTTCTCTCTGTGCCTATTGTCAGGTTAATCTCAAAATGCAATGAATGAATTTGCACAAAGATGGGTGGAAGAAAGAAGCTGCTTATTTTCCATGAAAATCCAGTATTAAATGTACCATTGACAAACTTGGCTGGTGTTGGAGGCAGTGGACGTGTGATCTACTTTACACAAGTGCTATGTTTTGCATAATGTTCCATTTTCATATCCTATGTGGCTGAGTATAAAGGTATGGTAACAATGAAAGCAACTAAGTTTGACATCTGTTTATAAAGTTGGTCATAGCTTTTGATCATCTGCCATTAACAGTCAATCAAATTACTGCATTTTGTTTAACTTTTATACTATTATAAAAGGATATAAAAACACCAAAGCTTACTCGTGGGCTTACACTGATTCAACACTCTCTGTAGTCTATGTTGTGTATGCACTGTGGCCTTGGTGCAGCACCACTGCCTTTTAGTTTTCTCTTCAAAATAACTGGAGGTATGATTTACTAGCTGACCTGATTTAAACCACACGCATGACAAAATGGAAAGACACACAACCCTATGCCAACATGGGACAGAAGTGATGCGTATAAAACAGCAGCATGGTGGGCAAGACGCTCCAGACTGACAAATAATTCAAAAGGTCACACGGTCCATCCCTGCTACAGCTGAGTGGAGCTGTGTCCATGAACAACTATATGTCAACAGATGTTTTAGACATCTAGGCAAACTTTAAAATACGAGCAAGAGTAAAACACACCCTTCTATTGCTGTTTCTATTGTTAATTATTTACTTTGATGACTCAAGAAATACAACTAATAACATAATGTGATCCCTACCATGATAAATCTTGTGAAAAGGTCTTTACGTTTGATAATGTCTGCTTTAAATTGCACTTCGTGTGGTAAATATGCCCAAACCATTCTAAGAGCAACAACGAGGACAAGCTACAGACAAACTAACTTATTAAATGCATCAACTTTAACTCTCAAATGACCTCAAATTTTTGACAAGAATTCACATTCTCAGACAAAAAGGACAGACAGCCTTAGCTAGGCTTTGGTCAATGGTAAGATGTGATCTGCACCAAGATTACACTCAACTGTTTGATGGAGGAGTGATACACTGACGGCTTTTCATCACTCGAACAGCCAGAAGGCTAACACACCACAGTCTGTGCCGTTGCCGTTGTGCATGCTAGCTCTGATCTGACGTCAAAAAAAATAAGTTACTTTTGGCTCTGACTGGGCAGCCATGACAGAATCAATTAGATCAGCTCAGACTTCCGTGAGGCATCGAGCAGGTAGTGGAGTGGGCCATGATGGTATTGATCAAAGTGAAAGGATTTCTTGTGAGGTTGGGGTAGAGAGGGGAGAAAGGGATTCGCCTGAAGACGTCAGCCCACCTCCAGATCAACACTACAAACTCTTCTAAGAGAGGTCAGGGGCTGCACAATGCCCAAGACACACACGTACAGACATGCATACACAACAGTAGCGCGCTATGTTAGCTTCAGTAGCATCTAAGATTGGAAATGATACGCTCACACCTTACAGCGATCTGAGCGAGCCGGAGAAAGAAGAGAGGAGGCTGATGCTTCAATGGCAAAAGCATCCATCTTCTGACATGCTCGCTCACATAAACGCAAACATGCACAAGGACACACTTGCGTTAAACCAGCAACGCACCACACTTATGAAGGACTGAAACATATAGACAGAGGGTGATCGGGTATTTACACACAGACGCATAGTAAGGCTCAGAGTAAGAGAATGCAAGGCAGGCGGTAAGCTCAGCATGACCAGCTAGCTTGTAGTGCCGACCCTCCGTGCTAAAATGGTAGATCCCAGATTTCTCCCCATGCAATCTGCCACCAGCAACCATGGAGGCAAAACAGGAAGAAGAGAGGAGAGGAGGGATGCAGGAACAGAGGAAATCTAGCAATTTCCTTTTCCTCCTCTCCCTCAGATAAAGAACACACAAACATAAAAAGGTACATAAACACAGAACAAACACAGAGGAGACGGGAGGATGTGGTGGTACTTACATGAGGACTCTGTGCCGAACATGGCTGGACCGGGAGCTGTGATGGAGAGAGAGGAGGAGGAGGAGGAGGAGGAGAAGGAGGAAGGAGAGGAGAGAGAAAGGGGAGGGTGAGATAGAGAGAGAGAGAGAGAGAGAGAGAGGGGAGGTTGATGAGCAGGCAGCTACACAGCGGGGGTCATCAAAGCAACACAATGCAGCCAGCCGGCCGTCGCTGCCTCCCAGACGGCCAGATGCCCCAGCTCCGCTATCCGTTGCTGCTTTAAAAGCCCTCCTCCAAAACACACACACACACACGCTCAGCTAGTCCTGCCGCCAAAAAAAATAGGGGGCCTTTTTGGAGGATTAAATCTAAAACTACATAAACGTAAAATAAAAAACAAGCAGAAATCCTTCACAGCCACGGCAAGCTGTGGTGAAATCCGGACGCGGAGATGTGGTTGTGGCTAGCTACTGCATCTCTCCTTTTTTTTCTGCAGTCTATATCCTCCTTGTCATCCTCTCCTCTCCGTCACTCTCTCACTTCTCATTCCACTGTAGGATTTACTAATGAGAAAAGGGAGGAGAGAGGAAGAGTCTTTCCCGGGGAGATGGGAGAGGAAGGAGGGAGAGAAAAACTGAAAATCTGGTGAGGGGCTGCTGCCACTGCTGCTGCAGCCACTGTAAGACAATAGCTATGCAAACAGGGAGTGACGTCAGGACAGAGGGGGAGAGAGAGAGAGAGAGCTGTAAAAAGACTGACTGACAACTGCTGCTAGATGAAGAGAGGGAGGGAGGCGAGGAGGAGGAAGGGGAAAGAAAGAAGGGGAAAAAGGAGGGAGAAACATGAGCGAATGGGAGAGGGAGCTGGAGAAAGAGGGAGTGCAAGAGCAGAGATGGAGAGATGGATAGGCAGAAGCAAAAACGGGGGCAAAGAAAGGGAGAACGAGAGCTAGAGAAGGAGGCAAATGTGACACAGAAGGAGAGGAGGTGGGGTGTAGAAAGAAAGAAGGAAATTAAAGCAAAAGTGATAAAAGAGAGGGAAGGAAAGAATAAGAGACTGAGGAAGGGGAAGAAAGAGAGGAGAGTGAAAAGATAAAGAGATACTAAGGGGGAGGAGAAAGGCAGCTGAGGCTGAGGGGGGCACTGGAGAAAAAGAGTGGGAAGCAGGCCAATCAAAACGGGTTGTCTACTTTGGAGCTATTAAAAAAGCCAAGGATACAGCAGGACACACACACACACGCGCACACACACACACACACACACACACACGGCCATCAGGGAGCCAGACAACAAATTTTCTACTGTAATCACACAATATCATCAGTCAAACCTGAAGTGAAGGTTAAAATACTGTCTCAGAAATATGGAATCCTTATCACATTGACTCATCTAGTCCTTGCTCTGTGATACCTTTTTCATTTTTATTCAATAGTCAACATCACACAGGTGCATCTTAAAAAAGATTAGAAAGCTATTGCATATATAGAAAAGTCAAAAAAGAGTGACCTGCCACTGTTTGACAGTAACTGATCCTTCATATCCCTTAAATCTAACACATAAGCAAACATACTAAAGCTACTGTGGAGTATTTTAGACAGATTTCCTTATTAGAAGGACAAAGCATTTCTTCAACTATTTATTCTTCTCCTCTATCTGCATGTTCCAGCATGTGTATGTTTCAGACAGAATCCCAAAACCTGTATTATATAGCAAAAACCCACCCCTGGCTGGTTTATTCAGGACGCCTGAATTCTTTTCAGATCTCTAAATCTACATGATTCAAGATCCTCTTTCAATATGCATGGGTACCTTAAAGCGCTTACAGTGAACTGGCTTCAATTAGTAAAGTCATTATTGATGCATACCGTAAGACTTTACTGATGGATCTGGTATGCCTCTGAATGTAATAACGTTCATGTATAATCCAGCAACTGTGCAGCAGTGAGTACATGAATGGGTACAGTAGTAAGTCTGTACAACAGCCTGCTAACCTAAATAAATAGATGGGCGGTCAGCCGGACATTCTCGTGGCCCCCACCGTGAATGGGGTGAAGCTAGCTAGCATGTGGATTAGCTCAGCTGCTGAACAGAGGAGCGTGTACTGATGGAGGCCTCTGTTCTTTTGTGTCTCATACACCCTCACCCTCCTCCTCACCCTCCTCCTCCTCCTCTCCCCATGTCTTTGTCCTTCAAGCACAAGCTTGAGACCCCTTCTCTTCTCCTGCTGCCCAGCAAAAGATATTTCTTTGAGTCAAATTTTTATTTTTTACTAAGCAAGACCTTTTTGTATTCTATGTTCTGACAACTTATACTAAATATGAACTGCATAGTCATTTGTAGAAATGTTTACAAAATGTATTGTATATTATATTCAGTATACTCCGGGGGTTTTTATACCAATAAAGTGATATTCCTTGTTCTTTGCTCTCACACATTATCTACACTTCCTGAAAAAACTGCTTGAACCAAGGATTAAAAGCAAATGGAGTCATCTTACCCAGTTGCCACTTTATAAGATTCAATTGGGATGGGATTATGTCAATTGCGCACAGGGGTCTCTCTCAAACACTACATTGAGACGTATCCTCGCATCTGTGCAACCGGCTAGGAACATTGTCCTGACAAAGTAAGGCTTGCCTTGAAAACATGTGCTCTGGATGCAAGTCATTGACTGCAACAGAAGTCTCTGTCATGGTGCGCTGTCGTAAACTAAACCCCCACAATGCTCTCTGTGCACCAGCACAGGACTGCCTGTAGTCCAAATGTTAACCGTCACTTTTAATAAAGGTAAAAACACTGACATGTTTTTTGTTTTAACCAACAGATGTCACTAATGAGCTTTCCAACCAATACATCTGTTTCCAACAGGGCTGCCCCATGATAACTGCAGTTTAAAGAACATCTGATAAAGTACATTTCAGTAGGGTGGGGGCTAACTTGAATTCAGTGTGCTTTGCTCTTATGCCAGTTTTTCACAATTTTGCCCCCTGATCGGCAATAGTATGATCTGACTGGAGATCAGTAGCCCAGGAGCGAGTGCTATGGAGCCGCTATGATCATCACTGGGGGTAAGCATGCTATATGTAGCTTCTCCCAGTGTGTTTCAAAATCCAGCTGAACATGCATCAGGTTTTCTAGTAACTGAATAAATACACCAAACCAATGCACCAAAGCCAGTTGGTCTATGTTTGTACTGGCACTTCAATACCTGTCAATAAAGCTTCTGCTAAAACATCACGCTTCGCTGAAGAAACACATGCAGTAAGAACCAGTGTTCAGAGCTGGTTCAAACTATTTAATTCATAAATCTGAAGCCAGAGCAATCGCCCACACAACAGTTTGATAGTGGTCTTCTTCTGCAGTAACCTAATTCAGTAACTGAATAAACTAATTGGATGTCTCAAAGTGCAGAGTGTGGTTCCCCATTTCAGAGGCTACCTTACACTTTTGACTGGGGTTGGGGCAATGCTTCTACATATGTGTTTCAGTTATGTTTTTCAATTGTCAGAACAGAAATGCTCCCATTTCCAATGCAGTTGTTGGTGACCCAATAGCTGAGTTGGTAGAGCGCATACCACATAAGCCCCTTTGACCATACATGCACCCTGTTCTATTAATCTGAGGGCAACTGAACGTGGTTGTGTGACGTCTAAAAATAGTGTTGTTCCGATTCCGATACCAGTATCGGAAATTGCTCCGATACTGCCGAAAATGCTGGTATCGGTATCGGCGAGTACTGGAGTCCAGGCACCATCCGATACCATGTAATTTATTAAATTAGTAATCTATTTACTAGTTAGCTCTGGCACAGTTCTTCTTCGCCGATCTAAAACAGTGCGTGCCGCTGGCGCCGCAGCACAGCAGCGCTGTTTTAGACTGACGAGGAAGAATGGATCACGTGACAGACGCACAGCGCCAGAGCCTGTTGACACGGTTGACGCGAGACTCGGACCTAAGCTAAAGCAATATTTATCTCTTCTGATGTTATAGTGCACTACGGAGCTCACTAATGTGACGGAGCGCTAAAGACCGCTTCATCCATCTCCGTCTGCGCGTCTCTCTCCCCGCCCAGGAGACAGGCTGCGGCGAGAGCGCGCGGAGCGCTCTCAGTGTTTCCCCGGCGTCCTGCTCAGACTGTTTTCTACATATTCTCCTGCAGGGCCGCACTCACGCGGTCCTGCTTACATACTTGTGCCCCCCGTTAAAACTCTGTCCCGGTAGTGCGTTTGAGGGTGCACACTCGGCGCCTAACAGATTCTTCAGCAGAGTATCAGGTTCTTCACGCTCAATGTTCTAAGTCTCGCGTAGTCAAACGTGACTTCAGTGTAAACAAACGGCATGAATGTGGGCTGTATAATATATGAACATGTTTAATATTTGCGACTATAAATCCTGCAGTGTGTGAGGTGCTCTGAGGAGCAGAGCAGCACAGTGTGTGACGTCACGT
>OMNN01071922.1:0-15746 GCA_900302755.1 Chromis chromis | reverse complement strand
GGCGTTATCTATCAAAACATTTGCATCCAGAACTGGAACCTGAACATATTAGAGTTTACAGAGGGGATTTTGGATAGTGATATTAGGCTGCAAATAATATAGGAATCCTTCAAATTATAGACGGTAATCAACAAAGAAAAGAAAAGAAAAATATAAAAGCAAGATCGCCTCATTCTGCGTGTCTCATTCAAAAACCAGATTCTGTCACAAAACAAAAATTCAGCGCTGCTCGGCTCAGGTGAGATGCCATGACTGACTCAGCCGTGACCAACAGCAAAGAGAATTCTGAGAGTTTTCGGCTGAACTGCAGGCAGTGTGTGCACAGAGCAGCTAGCAAGCAAGCGTGGAAACGAATGACAGCTGTAAGTAGTTTAATATCTAAATCTTTGTATGAAGAGTCACTTTTATTCCGGTGTTGGTCAAAATTGAGGACACAAGCAAATAAATGTATCTTTTTTTTTTTCTCTTTTTTTTTGTTGGTCTTTTATGCCTTTATTGGATAGGACAGTGGATAGAGCAGGAAACGGGAGAGAGTGGGGAAGGACATGCAGTAAACGCCCAAGGTTGGAATCGAACCCGGGACAGCCGCTACGCCTCTGCACTTGGGTCACGCAACATAACCGTTACTTATCTTCCTTATGTATTTCTGATTTAGGCGTGCAGAGTAGTTTGTAGTAGGCTGTAAAATGAAAAAAAACAGGTAAATATCTCCAGTATTGATATCTGGAAAAATGTTGGACCTGTCGATTCCAATTATTTCATCCATCCAGCCATCCATTATCTATACGCCGATTAATCCTCTGTAGGGTCGCAGGGGGCTGGAGTCTATCCCAGCCGACTTAGGGCGAAGGCAGGGGACACCCTGGACAGGTTGCCAGTCTATCACAGGGCCACACATAGACAGACAACCAAGCACACTCTCATTCACACCTACAGACAATTTAGAATCATCAGTTAACCTCAGCATGTTTTTGGACTGTGGGAGGAAGCCAGAGAACCTGGTGAAAACCCACGTTGCACAGGGAGAACATGCAAACTCCACACAGAAAGATCTCAGGCGTCCTAACAGGGACACGAACCGGGGATCTTCTAGCTGTGAGGCGACGGTGCTAACCACTGAGCCACCGTGCAGCCCCCAGTTATTTAAATTTGTATAAAATAAGTAATCAGAGAACATTATTTCTGTCATTCTAACTGTGTCATACAGCACAGAAGACATTTCTGAGTTCTCTCTACTTCTAGTCATGGTTGTTCTGTTTCCATAGATATGCAGGAAAAATGAGCCACAGTGATTAAAAATGAAAACAATGCTCAGAGGGTTCAATGGAGAATCTTATAAATGTTTAAAACATGCAGAAAAAGTGTTTGACATCATCCATATCCTCATGCATAGTCCATATCCTGATGTAATAATGTAGAGCAACTAAAATCAATATATTTATTTCCCCTAATAATACGCAGTTAAAACCCTGTTAAAGTCTAGTGGATGCGTTTCACTGCGTCCACGGTAATATGCAGCAGCTATGCGGCCGTCTTGGCGCCCAGCATGCGTCCCGTCCTGTTTCTGAGAAGTGGGAGTTGTTGATAAGAGCGACCCTGCAGGGCGGCTCGCTGAGCTCCTTACAGCGAACACAAGGCCTTTGTTTCCTGCTGCTCCGTGCATTCTCTCCTGGATTACTGCTGCACTCCTGCTGCTCTGATCAACCGAGGGCGCATGATGGCGTCTCCAGGTTTATTACTGTATTATTACACGGCAGCACAGCCTCAGAATAAATACTTATAGTTCATGTTTTCACTTCATATTTTGCTCCTTTTTAACCCTCTGAACCCCAAAAACCAGCAGGCGAAGTAATGGACAGAGCAGAGACATGGATGAAAACCAAATGAACATTAAGGGCCACCATTTTTTCCAGTGTTCCTTTGGACATTATAACAAGACTTTGACTTTGATTAAACTTGTCCAGAGAGATTTGCCGGGTTGTAACAAAAAGAAAAATGGAATTATTGTTTGATTTTCTGTTCAGCAGCTGTGCTGGCTCGCTCTGCAGCTTCTGGGCATTTTTATGTCACAATTATCTCCCTGTGGGCTCATTTTTCACTGCAATATAAAGTCCTGCACCTCCATGGAAACAGCAGAACAATGGAATTATCGTGTACAACATTTTCCCATGTGCCCACAGGTCAACAGGTCAACAGCTCAACCCTGGAAAAAGATTGCAGCTCGACATGCAATAGATGTTTTACCAATTTCCATTTTTGTCTCCTCTCAGCCTGAAGCCAAAAAGTCCCTGAATTGTTTGTCATGTGACTGATTTCCACAGCTAAGTCAATAAAGGCTTCTCAGTTCCATTGAGGAGTGCAGCCGTTTTGTTTTTTATAGAATCTAGATGAGCAAACATTTTATTTTTGGCAAATTTATGAATAGGACTTTTTTTTTTAGGTTTGGTTACATTTCCCAGTGAATGTGATAAATTCAAGGACTGTCCCATTAAAAAATAAATAAATAAATAAAAGGTCTAAAGTCCCACAATTCTTCCTGTTTTCGCAGTTTCTTGATAAATTGTTATTTTGAGCATATTTTTTTTTAGCACAAACCTGCAGCAGGCTATTCTCACCTGCACTATTTGCCATATGTGTGTGCAAATATTTACATAATTAAGAATGATTTATTTAAATGAAAGAAAGAAGAAAAGGGGAAGTAAATCTTAAGAAAGACAGACTCCCAGCCAGTTACATTATACTTCGTTTAGTAGTTTTTAATCTTTCAATTTACCTACATACAACTAAGAAATACTTGCAGCACTTTTTTTTTTTTCAAAAGGCCTCGTAATCTAATCCACCTTTAATCTACCAGCGTGCTTTGAGTTGCACAGTTTGTAAAGACCTTCATGAATAAAAATCCTTCAAGTGGACTTTATGAAAGAATATTCAAGAAACATGTCGGTCAGTGATCAACTGTTGCGTCTTCATGACAACAGCCTGTGAAGTAAATACCACAGAAAACAAACAAAGACAGGATAAAAGGCTTAAAGGAGTGAAGCACAGTTTAAATCCCATTATGTTACAGATGGTTGAGGTACAACCTGCAAACTGAGTCATACGAGATCATATGAGAGAGCTTGTTCCTCTGTGATTAACTACACTTGTGCTTTTCTAGCTGTAAAAATGATGATAATTAGAATCAGCATCTCACTGAAAGAGCTCCAGAATTAGAGGAATATTTGTGTTTTTCCTGATAAAATGTGATTGTGTCCAGCTTTAAAGAGTCCATGTTCTGCTATGTCAAACATTAAAGCATGTGAACATATTCTAGTAGCCTAAAATTATAAATTATATATGGGCTCTTATTGCTTTTCAGGCTGCAACTGATTATTTCCAATGTAGATTATTTCCTCTGCTCGTTGTTTGCTTGAAAAAATGGTCAGAAAATGGTAAAAAAAAAAAAAAAATTGTTGATCAAAGCCTGAGTTGACAAACTCTCATAGAGGAGGAAAGAAACCAGAACATGTTCACATTTAAGAAGCTGCAATCAGAGGATTTCCAGAACCAGAATCCAGATCACCAGAACCCTCAGAATAGCTGCAGATTCACTTCCTGCTAATTGATTCATGGTTCAGCTCCAGTTCCACACCTCGCGCCTCCCTGTAACTCACCTGTCTGCATCTGAACTCACACCACGTGCATGAAAACACCTGTCGCCGTCGCCATAGCACCGCTGACTCGACTTTGTGCTTTTCACAGAGGAGGCGGTTACCACGGCAACGAGGCCTCACATCTACTACTGCCGCTCCCCCAACATGGAGGACTTCACCTGCTGGTGGCACCCAATGGACGGTCTGATGGACGGAGAGGACGTCACCTACGTCCTAACCTACTCCATAGAGTATGTACAACACACACACACACACACACACCAAAACCTGCAGGTGGGTTAAAATGCAGGTTTAATTACCAAAATGACACTATTTATTAGAGCCAGAAACTGCAAAAGCAAAAAGAGTAGTTTGATTTAAACTGACCTGCATTTGTAGGATTCACTCCTTCGATTTTGGTTCACCCTCCAAACCCCTAAAGTTCAGAAGCAGGTTTTTTCAAAACTCGCCAAAGTTACACCTTTTATCATCATTAATGACTCGTCTGTGACCAACAGTCACGCTTTTGGCTGAACTGCAGGTTGTGTTGACACGGAACACAGAGGAGACAAATATGGAAACAACAAGCTGTAGCTTTAGGATTCTCCTCAGAAAATGAGGCCGACATCGGGAAACACTGAAGTTTCTGGGTCATATGAGTCCGGCTGTTTAAATCCTGTTTGATTTCTCGTGTTGCACTTCGCCATGCAGCTTTTAAGACGTCGATATTTCAGAGCAGCTCTGAAATCCTGAACGCAGTCTCACATGGCCTCAGTCAGACGGCAGTCTGCCCACAAGGCAAAAAAATGCTGCCAGTAATCAGGACAAATTGGATTGTGCCTTTGACCCGACATGGCATCGATCGCTGCTTCGTTCTCCTGCTGCACTTTGTGTGTTTGTTTGTGGAAAACAAATGTAACTGAGGAATTATCTCATTAAAAATGACCACAGCAGCTGGAAATACAGGACCTGTTTGACTGCTTTAGGCAAAACTATTGAAATAAATAATAAAAGAACCGAGTATTTGGCATGTTAATTAGATTAAACACATGAATTTAGGATTTTATTATTGGGTTTCTGAGCTTTTGAACTTGACTGGAGTGTGTTATGAGTTGGTTTTAACTGTTTTGGACTTTGTTTTGAGCTTGGTTTTAGAATGCTTTTAAATTGCTTTGGACTTGGTTTTGGTATTATAATGGTTTTGGATCATCTCTGATAACCTGCCCCGGTTCTTCTCTGGACTCGGTCTGTCTCAGTGTCTTCCTGCTCTCCATGATGTTAAGATCATTCCTCTGTGGGTTCAGACCAGCTGCTGCAGGACTCCTGGTTCTTCTTGTGGCTGAAGATGTGTCTGTCTGACTCTGGCTGGATGTTTGGACTCGTTGTCCTGCTGCTGAACGAATCAGGAGCTTCTGTGATGGATGAAAATCAAAACATCTAAGAGCTCACACAGTTTCCCTCATGGAACCTACTCTCTAAATGTCAACAACACCATCTATAGTCAGTCCATGAACATCCTTAAATGAGACAAACAGGATGTTCAAAACAATAGAATTCAAGTGACAAGTGTTTTTAAACAGGTTAGATGCAGATTCAGTGATGTCTTCACTTGGAGGAGGCAGATGGGACGATAAATAGATAAATAACTTCATAAGTCACTGGAAATCAAAACATCGTCTCTTCTGTTCTGTTTGCAGTCAGGGGCCCAAACATGAATGTCCAGACTACATAACCGCCGGCGCCAACAGCTGCCACTTTGACAGCAGCCACACGTCTATCTGGGCGATCTACTGCATGAACGTGACCGCCGTCACCGCCCGCCGGAACTACACCTCCAAGCAGCACTGCCTGGACGTGGCAGAGAATGGTAAGGACACAGACCACATGTGTTGTCTCAGAATCATTTTATCACCTTCGCTAATCTCTAAACTCCGCTCCTGCATTGTTAGTCACTTTTCTTGTCTGTTATTTAGGAGGACGTATCAGGAAAGTAAAAAATTAAATGGAATTTGATGCAGAATTCAACATGATTTACTGGTGCAGAGTTTGCTCAATGCTAGAAACGGGACATAGTTTTTCCAGCAGAACAGTAACAATGTCAAACAACAAATAAAACACAGGAAAAGGAAGGAGGGGAGGAAGGTGGCTGCTCTTTCTTTACATCGGTAAAAAGGCGTCTTCATGTTCAGCCAACCGACCGAACAGCCGGCGGTGCTTCAGAGCAGCAGGTGTCTCCACAGGCTGTCGAGTGTAAAATAAATAATGAGCAAACGTGAAATGCCTTCAGGACTCGCCAGCTTTAAATTGTTCTGCTCCTGGAGAAGCGATAAGGTTGCCTGAAGAACTCTTCCAGTGACAGGGAGATGACTTGGAGTTAATTCCATTTTGAATCAACAGCATAGCCAGGAATGAACATTATATTCTAAAATGTGTACTTTAGGGCTGGATAAGACTTTAAATATCAAGATACCCTGATGATCAGTGAATGGACAAAAAAGAACCCGCCTTAGAATCTTTCTGTTTTTAACTTTCCTTCAGTATCGCAGTAATCCTGTGAGCTGTGTGTACATCCACACTGTAAAAAAACAAAACAAAAGCGTGGATATCTGTTAGCAAGGGTTCCAGAAAAGGTATGTTTCTTATGGTCTACATTTAAATTAATGGCCAAACCACCTTGTGGATGCCCGATCCCGTCAGATCTCGGAAGCTAAGCAGGGTCGGACCTGGTCAGCACCTGGATGGGAGACCATGAGGGAACACCAGGAAGCCTGTGAGAGTGAGTGGTTGGTGGTGGTCGGAGGGGCCGATGGCGCAGATTGGCAGCCTGGCTTCCGTCAGTCTACCCCAGGGCAGCTGTGGCTACATACGTAGCTTACCACCATTGAGTATGGAGTGAATGAATAATGCAATGTAAAGCGTCTTTGAGTGTCTAGAAAAGAGTTATGAATGCTTTATTATTATTATTATTCATTATGCCTAATATTGTAAATTGGCACTATAGAAATATATTAATGTGCTAGTTTAATCAGAAATTAAGTTTTTTTAATATGCATGTTGGTCTGCAGTAATAATGATACACAACCATGCTGTTTGTCTGAGTTAAAAACATTTAAAAGCAACAAAACAACATGTATGACTCACAGCACAATGTCCTTGACTTGGATGCAAAAAAAGGAAAAGAAAAGGTGACTGGATTTTTACAAAACAAAACAACAACCACCAGGGGGGGCTGCATCATTCTACATCCTGATAAGAGTTTATTTTAAAAATACAAAACAAGAGTGCGAACCGGAATCTCGAGGTTCATGACTCCCATATCAGAGATCTTAAAGTAAGAGGTTCACTCTGTGTCTATATCTGAGTACTGTTGTAGTTCAACGTTGTATCTGACTTGGATAACAGACACTGCAGTGTTACCCAATCAGGTTAAAATGGGGAAAAAATACAATTACTGAGATGCTTTCAGAATTCATGTGTAGGTTTATGTTAAGGTCTCAAGTAGTTCTGTTTTGGGGGGTTGGAATAGCATAAACAGGGATATCTTAGTAAGGGTGTTGCAGAAATTGGTGAATTAAAATGAGTGAATAGACTAGGAGAACCCTCAACGATCAAGCGCACAGAGTAATAGACTGTGCAGAAGCTTCTTGATCGGGTCCCTCACTCGGACACTGTGTCATTCACCATCTCTGCATAACACGTGTAACAATGTCGCAGAAAATTGTGGATAAGTGGAAGGATTGCAAATCCGGCTCACTGGGGTCGGTGTTAGCTGAAACACTAACAAGATGGCAGAAGAAAGTTCCAAAAGATGAAACAAAGAAGGCATAAGAAACAATCACTGAGATGCTTTCAGAATTCATGTGTAGGTTTATGTCAATCTTGTCACGCAAGACTCTTTAATGTGGCCTCTAACAGTGTTATGATTAGGTGTTAACAGTCAGTACATGATGTGCAATGTAAGATATGGATGGTCAAAAGTGCCATAATTCCCTCTGTTCGTGATTTTAAATTAATACACACCTTTATACACCGTCAAAAGCTTTAAAAAAAAATAAAAATACACTTCCTATGGCGCTCTAGTTACATCGTCGCTTTTTAGGGGGCAGTAGTGGCCCAGTGGTTTGTGAGGCAAACCTGTAACCCCTGGGTCTCCGGTTCGAGTCCCCGGACGGGCAAGAGATTGAGGTGGGAAAGTGAGAGCAACTGCTTGTCCCAGTCACCACCACTGTGGGCCCTTGAGCAAGGCCCTTAACCCCTGACTGCTCCCCGGGTGCTGCTCCACGGCAGCCCACTGCTCCTAGTATGTATAGTTAAGGTTAACTTTGAATAGGATGGGTCAAAATTATGCAATTAAAAGCTGAAAGAGCACCACATTTTACAGTCCAAAGCCAAAAAAGCATTTTCTACATTGTTTTGTTGTTGTTGTTGTTGTTGTTGTTGTTGTTGTTGTTGTTGTTTTTGTTTGGTTTGGTTTTAAAGAGGCATATCAGAAGTGATGATTTATGGCACGTTTGTCCTTTGAGATTAGTAATGTTATTATTAAACCATGGCTGTCTCCTAAGGTCAATGCTGATTTTGGTCCTGGAGAAAAAACAATTATATAGGCTAAGGAATCATTTTTATAATGATCTACAGATATTCACACAGCGCTGAAAAGATCCAAATGTTCATGTAGAAACAGGAATCTACATCCTGCTTTTTAAAATCCACTTAGCGAATTATCGGTCTATACAGCTGAAATGGTGGCGGTGATTATTAGTCTTCAATTGGTAGAAGAAATGAGACCTGGCATGGTGGAGTTGTGCTCTGATTCTGCAACAGGTCTTTTACAGTCTATGAAGATGAACTGCTTTAAGTGTTTGTTTAGTTAAATTTTGTTCAGTTTCCGCACATGAAGGGGTAAGTGTCCAAACAGGACGGCTAAAAGATCACTAAAGATGAGGCATATAATGGATATTCTGTTTGGTAAAAGAGAAGGCAAAAATGATAAAGAACATGTTGGCACTTTGGCATAAAAAGTGGTATGAGTATGTTAGAGTGTTAAAGGTAGAAGTAGAGGAGAGGAGGCAGTTCTATCCAGATTAAGGCGTAAGATGGCTAATACTTTTGGTAAATTTACTACTAAGATAAGGTAAGATAAGATCCTGTATTGCTGGGTTCTCTGTTTAAAATGTGTAGGGTCCTCACCTTATTATATTAAGTGCTATGAGAATTGGTGCCATATGAATTAAAACTAATTGAATTGAAATCAATTAATTGAAAAATCTTGTGCCAGATATTGCTCAGGAAAAAATTACATAACATGAGAATAAATGCAGAGTACAGTATATCTGTGAATGTTCTCATTCATCCAGGTCATAGTCATTCTGGGCAATTCAATCGAAGGCAACTGGACTCAGTGATATGTCTGTGGAGACGTTTCGCCTCTCATCCGAGTCGCTTCATCAGTTCATGCGTGTCAACACTAGACTGGGCTAGTCCGACTCACTGGTGGGGAAACCCAGGTATTTAACCTCAGTGGAGGTGTGACTCCGATGGTGCTGTAACGACAGTCGTTGGGGTCGTCAGAGTCGTTAGGAGTCACAAGGTCAATCGAGAGCAACACTCATCAGAGTTGTTAGAGTCACATTGGGCCATTTGCGGACAGCTATGGTTCTTAGAGGTTAAGTTGTTGAATCTCCAGGGTAGAGACGAAAGGGTGGCATTGTAAATCGGAGATAGGTGGTGTGGCAGACCTCCTCCCCTGTTGAGGGATGGTTTTTCCACTTTTACATAGATGGCTTCCTTAACTCCTCTTTCAAACCATTTGTCCTCCCGGTCCAAAATCTATATGTACATTGCTGTCTTCAAAGGATTGTTTATAGAGGTTTATAATGTATTAATGCAGGATTGCAAATAATGTGACGTCACAGCAAAAGTGTTACAGCTGTCTGTTGCTTTCAGGTTAACCACTGACATTTCTATTACTGTTGGACGTTTTATAGGTAATTTAGTCATTATAAGTCTTATTGTTTTTATTGTTTGCTGTTATGTCATTTAGAGTTCAAGTATTGTCTCTTTGTGTATCTAGCGCTGGGTGTGGTCATTGTATTGGGAGTTCACTCTCTTTTGATGTGGGTACAGTTTGTACTGGGACACCTAATTAGTGTGGCATTTTTTTTTGAACGGTGTTTTGATTCATGACACACAAGTCTCACAGGTCTTCCAGTGCAGTACTAATTAAGGATGGAATCAATGTGAGCAGATTGAAATAGTTTTACAGGCACTCAGCCAGTAAGGAAATAGATATTCAGAGTCAAACTGTGGCGCTACTGACAGAGCAGACTTTAAAACTAGAGTGTGACATTTTGGTAAATATGTATATTATAGTCTTGCTGAGAGTAAGAATGATTGACACTTTTCTCACAGCTAATAGTCATCGGCTGTTTAGCTTAGTTTCGCACAAGGACAAGAAACTGAAAAAGCTAAATACAAAGCTGATTCCTGAGTGTCCACTGGTTGCCAGTTTTTGGTGTGTCCTAGTTTTTGTGCAGACCAATTAAATGTGACATAATGTGTGCGTAAGTGAATTTTAGAGGTGCAGGTATATAGATTTTTACCTGCAAACAGCCATGCTAGCTGTTCCACCCTGTTTCCAGAGCCACAGGCCACCTTTTAAAAAATTTGGCACTGTTGCTGCCTTTAAATTTTTGATTAGTCCAGTGTCGAGTTCCTTCTCTTAAAATAATTACTTGCAAGATTGTGTCTCTCTACTATGTATACTGTGTTGTTTTCCTTTTCATAGATCATCTCAACAACTTTCTGGTACTTTATCTCTGCTCTAAAAGAAGTTCTCTAATTACCCAGAATTCCAATCTCTAGGCCTTCTAGTTCCTTGGCTATAGCAGGGTAGATACTGTGGCCTTCTGTGAAGTCCACCTGGATGGTGCGAGTCTTTCGTCCATACTCATTCTCTGAATGACACAAAGAATATTTTGGATTGTTTCTGCTAATTAGCTGCACGCGGAAAATACAAACATGTTTACGGTAACAAGGACAAACGTTAGACACCAGCATTATTTTCAAGTGACTCACCGATCTCTTTGGCAACCGTCCGAAGCTTATCTTCTGATCTGCTTACTAGAATTACATCGAGACCTCTCCGTGCAAGCTGGAAATAGAGTGCAGTCAGACAGGTTTTGTCTTAACTTACAACAAGACTCTGCAATGGTGCAAAAGATTGCATCAAACAGCTTAATGTGAAGAAATCATGTTCTTAATTGAAATTGGGACCTAAAAAAAACGAAAGACCATTTTGTAGAAGGAAAATGGAGACTCACCTCTCTGGCATACGCTTTACCAATGCCAGCTGTGGCACCAGTGACAACTGCACAAAGGAGAAAGCATAGAAATGTTAGATAATGGGTCTAGTTATAGCTTTTCAGGTGGAGTTCCAACCTTTTAGTAGCTTGTCTGGATTATCTTATAATTGGTATAATTATTGTATTAAAATTTTAGTTTAACTTCTGCAAAATACAAGCATATTAAAGGGATTTTGCTGCTCATTCCACAGTTCCAAGCACTACATTTTGCAGAAATATTCTTACAATTATAAATTTCAAACTGGTATTAATGCTAATATTCTCCCATTCAAGTGTGCAGTTGGCACAACAGACTGAGTTCAGGTTCAAAAAGTTAATTGCTCAGTTGTCAAATTTGTGAAGTTAATGGATGCAAAGTGGAGAAGAAAAGTGGATGAAATATTTGTTGACAAGAAGGACATATCCAATCAAAAAGGAATTTGAAAACCTTATCGGGTCCTTAATCACAGACAGAAGGGCTGGTCTGTGCAGCTACTGATGGAAATAATATGCAAATATTTAACCCTGTAAAATCCAGGCAGGACTGCATGTCCTCATGTGCAAATGGTTTCACACACACACACACACACACGCACGCACGCACGCACGCACGCACGCACGCACGCACGCACGCACGCACGCACACACACACACACACACACCCATTTAGTCACAGAACAACAGTTATAATTTCATAGTGTGTGTTAGTAACCTGTCCAACACTCCTCCGCAACTTAAGTCTGACACATTTACATTTTGTTTTGCTATAAAAGTAACCTGTAAGAAAGCATTATGTGTATTTCCTGTAACCTTACCTGCCCATTGTCCATATGTCCTTAAATCACCCTGCCAGTGTTCTGACAAAACAAACAGCCTGAATCCACACCAACATCTCCAGGCGAGTTTGAGCAGGTAGAAAACCAGAGTAAATCCGCCAACGATGGCTAGAATGTCGGTGAGTGACATCCTGCAGCAGGGCTCCTAACAGAACAGAATTTCCTCGGAGCACAACGCACAAATGTTGTTAATCCTAATTTTATAGCAGAGGAAATGAGAGATTTTTCTTGTGTTCCATGTACCTCCCACATTGCTCCACCCCTCAGTGTATGCTGCTGTCATGTGGGTGAGTTGGCAAACAATAAACACCCCTCGACCCACATGAAGCCACTAAACCCAAAAAGCTATCCGCAGATTGAACTGATAGGTCAGTTTAAATTACAATATACAATAAAACTCATGTTCTGTTTCCTAATTTTGTTTGGAAGCCTTTACGTTAGCACATTAAACAATGAAAACAATACAATATTTATGAATGATTGTACTTGTTGGTTGTTTCACACTAAGTTTTAGCTTAAAGCATCAAACTGTAATTGAATGCAATAACAGGTAAATGCTTCTGACAGAATAGTCAGAGACATTTTCTTGGGGTTGGATGACCAACTGAAACACATGGAGCATGTTAAGTTGCTCCATGTTTTTTTTAAGTTGCATAAAAATGATTTATGTAGGGAAACTAAACAAAGAAGAGTTTGCTGATGACCTTTCTTTCATTAAAATTCCTATCGTAGTCGGTGATCGTAAGGGTTGGAAGGGGAGGACTTCTTCTGAAAGGGGTCATGGCAGAAAAAGGTTTGAGAACCACAGCTTACGGCCATAGCTGGGACGTAGCACAAGAGCACACTTAGTCAAATAACCTGTCGTCATTGTGCGAGCAACATTTGTGTCTAATCACAAAAGCCCAAAACAAAAGCGCTGAAGATAAAAAGAATAACGTGTAATGTGAGAGTGACACAGCTTTTGTGACGGCTGATAAGTCTCTGCTGCAGCGACAATCTGTCAGGTTTTCATGTCAGAAGAAACAGTCCTACCCATTCATGTAAAATAACGTTGATAAACTGAAAATGCTGTTGATTAAATGTCTGAGCGATAATGTTTGTGATAGCCCACAGATGGTATACATACATATACAGTCATACATATAAAGCTGCTTATCATCAAAAAGATAAAGTTTCCTCTGATAAACGATCCAGTCATTGTGGTTTAGTAGAAACTTAATTCGAGCTGCGTTCACAAACTTTGTTCGACATCTGAAGCTAAACCTTTATGGCCTTTAACTGTCTTTTTCAAAACCACAAATAAACTGTGTGGTTGATATTGTGACAGCCTTATTTTAAACATGAGATTCAGAGGTGAATTGTGATCACCAACAAGGCAAAGTGGGCAATATATCTGACACACACTGTAAAACGCCATAAAGGAATTTAATCAGATCAACTTATCTATTATAGTTTGCTTAATGCGAATATATACATTTTGTTAATTTCTAATTGATTCATGTCAAATGTTAAATTTAAAAAAAAATCTTCAAACCATTCCTTATACCTTGAGTCATTTGATTTTAAATGATGACAATTATCTTTGTACTGACTCTGGTCAAAAATGGCTTCGTCAGCTGAGACTGTAAGAAGAAACTCTTTAAACTAAGAAAATACAAAAGGAAAACAAGTCTTTCTGAAACCATTCTCTGTGACTTGCTGATTCCACTTCATATTTTTAAGTTATTGAACCCTTTGAATTAATAAATCAATTAAAGCACAAATAACACACATTTTTAAGGTAGCAGGCTAACTTTGTTTCTATCTGACTCAACTGAAAATTGTTTACAGAGCATTTAACATTTTAACTTTAACTACAACTAAACCCGTGTGTCGATCTCAATATATGCAATGGTTTCTACCGATAGAATGAATGAACAAGTGGAGATAGGCAGTAAAAACTACTGTACAAAAATGTCTTTCAACTACTTACTGTGAAAAAATTTGTTGATGTTTCAACAACTTTTTAAAAAAATTGGCACTGTTGCTGCCTTTAAATTTTTGATTAGTCCAGTGTCGCGTTCCTTCTCTTAAAATAATTACTTGCAAGATTGTGGCTCTCTACTGTATATACTGTGTTGTTTTCCTTTTCATAGATCATCTCAACAACTTCTTGGTACTTTATCTCTGCTTTCAAAGAAGTTCTCTAATTACCCAGAATTCCAATCTCCAGGCCTTCTAGTTCCTTGGCTATAGCAGGGTAGATACTTTCAGCAGTGAGCAGTGTTACATTGGTGAGTACCATCAGCCACCAGAGGGTGCTGCAGTATCCTTACAGGACACAGCTGGACCTGCATCAGACAGAGTGATAATATTTGAATATAACAAATGAGTATGGATATTTTTTCCTTTATACGTGCCTAAATGTCAAAAGGTTTGAAGTTGTAGCAAAACATTAACAACAAAAACATCAACAACAAAACCCCAGAACATATTAGGATACAGTGGTTAATATTCTGTGCTATTATTTTTCCCTGACAATGTATATTTTTGATTTTCAGTTACATTTTTAATCTTCCGAATCCAAATGGGAGGAGACCCCAGGTTAGACCCAGAGCTCACTGGAGGGATTATATATCTCATTTGGCCTGGGAACACCTCAGGATCCCCAGGACGAACTGGAAAGCGTTGCTGATGAGAGGGATGCCTGGAATGACCTGCTTAGCCTACTGCCACCTCACTCTGTGTACGAGAAGGAACGGGATGGATGGAATTAGTTTTGCCAGTAAATATATAAAGTTAATACATAGTAATACATTTTTTCCCAGCCCGTCTTTCCTTTTTATTGTTCTTACACTTTTATTCACTTTAAAGATCATTGTGGGACAACAGCATCCCCTCCAGTCCCTGCATACATGATCCTCACTCTGTGGTAGCAGCAGGCTGTGACAGCTCTGTGAGGCTACAGTGACAGGAGGGTTCTTATTATCCAACGCTAACACTCTCAAACGCTTTTCAGGGAAGTGTTCCTGTATTCCTGTACAGCTCCTTGATCCTGCAAGGCCAGAGTGATGTCACGGCGAGAGGCTGCCAAATAAATTCACCCGATCATTTAAGTGGGGTCACAGAGAAGTCAACCGTCTAAGCTGCTCTATCGCTCCTCTTTCTCAGTATTTGATTAATTAACTAAATAGTTTCACAGAGAAAGTAAATAGTTCTGAGGTAGATGTAGTTATAAAGTGTAAATTCACACGGTGACTTTGCAAATGTGACCAAGCATGTGTCAATCTAATACTGTCTGCTAAAGACAGTCTTATTTAGTAAAGGTGGTAAACAAAGTCAAAAAGAACATCGGGCCCTTTGTGCTCTTTCAATAGGCTGGATTATTTTATTGATTAAGTGAGTCAGATCAGATAATCTACTAAACTACTTGAATAAACATATAACTGTGATTGTAGTTCAGGATGCAAAAAAAATGACTATTAGGGTAATAAAAATGAACAAATCACAGGCCAGAAGTGCAGATCAGTGAAATCAAGATCAAGTAAAATACCTTCATGAAATAAAAGTGCATAACAGGTACATGTGCAAAATATTAAAAATAAAAGTCCTGGTTTAGTCCATCTGACAGATGCACCAACCAGGCATAACATTATGACCACCTGCCTAATATTGTGTTGGTCCCCCTTATGTGGTCAGAAATGCTCTGAACCATTGGACATGGACAAGAGGACCTCTCAGGGTGTCCTATGGGGTCTGGCACCAGGGCGTTGGCAGTGGATCCTTTGGGTACTCTGGCTTGTGCAGTGGGGCCTCTGTCAATCAAACTTGTTCCACTGCATCCTGTTGATGCTTGATCAGAATGGGGTCTAGGAAGTTTGGAGGTCAAATCAACATCTTGGGCCATTGTCATGTTCCTCAAGATGTTCCCCGATTGTTTGATGTTTTTGCCATGTGGT
>OMNN01071917.1:0-12112 GCA_900302755.1 Chromis chromis | reverse complement strand
GCCCATAAAGAACACCATATAAAGACACGTCACAGCGATCAGCTGACGCCTCTGAGGAAGACTGAAGTTGTCAGTCGAAACATTTATTTATTTTATTTTTATTTTTTTTTATTTTTTTTATTTTAACCTTTATTTTACCAGGAATATTCCCATTGAGATAAAAAAAAAAATCTATTTTCCAAGGGAGTCCTGGCCAAGAAGGCAGCATAAAAACAAAACATAAAAGTTTTACATTTAAAAACAAAAAGTCACATTTAAAATAAAATACAAGACACAAAACACAATAAAACAGATCACAAAGCATCAACTGAACCGTCAGCAAGTCAGTTCTCAGCAACCAGACATGTACACACTGTGGTCAAATAGTCCTTAATCCTTCCTTTGAATTCAATCATTGTGATTTGGGATTCCAGTTTAAGGTGTTCCTGTAGCTTACTCCATGATGAAGGTGCAAAAGATTTAAAGGCACTTTCACCAAACGTAGTGCGGGTTCGAGGAACATTATACATAATAAAGCTGCTAGACCGAATGTTACGAGTACCGTTTGATCTAAGAGCCAGAAGAGAATACAGATAAGGCGGCAGTTCATGCAAGACTGCCTTATAAAGAAACATATACCAATGTTCCATTTTTTTACATGTCAGGTAAAAGAACATCTCCTACATTCTTTGTCTGAAAAAAAGAAACCTGAGAGTAATGTAAGCCTGTGGACATTCCCTCTTTCAAATTGTAGCATGTAAGAGTCACTATATTTTAATGAAAACATGCTCTTGCGTTAGCTTGAGGGCTCTCTGGAACAAGAGAAAAAGGTTCGAATGGACGTCGAGAGGGCCAGAAGGAAGCTCGAGGGAGATCTGAAACTGACTCAGGAGTCCGTTATGGATTTGGAAAATGGCAAACAACAGCTGGAGGAACGCCTTAAGAAGTATGTATGACCACATCAGTTCCTCAACATACGAGGGTACTTCAAAAAGTTCTCTGCCTCACCTGGAAACAAGGACATAACGCCCAATTTGGGGCATAAGATAAGATAAGATAAGATCTTTATTTGTCACATACACAATTATACACAGTACAATGCGCAGTGAAATGTGTCTTGTACCAGCATCCAGTTTCAACAGAAAATTTTTAAATAAAATAAAGATAAAAAATAAAGGTTCAATAAAATATGGTTTGGAAACTGTTTACTGTAAAGTCTTATACCACTGTCCAGTTACACCCCAAAATGGGAGTTATGCCACGTAATCCTAGCTGAGGCTGAGAACTCTTTGAAGCACCCTCATCAATATAAGCACTTAACTTTTATCACTTGGTATGGTTTGCACAACAGGAAAGACTTTGAATTCAGCCAACTTGTCTCCAAAATTGAGGATGAGCAGAGTGCGGCTGTACAATCTCAGAAGAAGATCAAGGAGCTTCAGGTACTTGGAGCACTCAGGGTTTAACTGAAAATCGGCATGAATCTATTAATGATTTGAGTTTCTTTTGTTTCTCTACCCAGGCACGTACTGAAGAGCTGGAGGAAGAGATCGAAGCAGAGCGTGTTGCCAGAGCTAAGGTAGAAAAGCAAAGGTCTGATCTCTCCAGGGAGCTCGAGGAGATCAGCGAGAGGCTGGAGGAGGCCGGCGGAGCCACTGCAGCTCAGGTAGAGATGAACAAGAAGCGAGAGGCAGAGTTTCAGAAGCTGAGACGAGACCTGGAAGAATCGACTCTCCACCACGAGGCCATCACTGCGGCTTTGAGAAAGAAACACGCTGATAGTGTGGCGGAGCTGGGAGAGCAAATTGACAACCTGCAGAGAGTCAAACAGAAGCTTGAGAAGGAGAAGAGTGAGTACAAGATGGAGACTGATGACCTGTCCAGCAACATAGAGGTCGTAGTCAAGTCCAAGGTGAGATAAACCAGCATGGAGATTAACATGTGTCCACTGATGGGTTAGAGACCTCTGAGAGTACCTTGTGATATCTGGCATCAAAATGTTAGCAGCAGATCCTTTAAGTCCAGTAAGTTGTTGGCTGGACCCTCGGTAGGAACTCACCACTGACTGACTGAGAGCAACCTACAAGCAGTTCTGTTTTAGCACTGCTGCAACCCGGCCATAAAAATGTTCACACTTGTCAAAGTCTTAAGTTTAAACTCGTGCCATTGCTCCCTAAAAGCTAGCTACAAGACCTGATTGTTTGCCTACGTGGGTGAAAAAACTCACACTCTCTCAGTGAGGATCTTGAAGTCAGCGTCTCTTTATTAAGGCAGTGCACAGAATCTCACACAACACAAAGTTATGGGAGAGGAGCTCCCCGAACAAGAGACGCAGCAATATTTATACAGTTGAAACACACAGCAAACAATTATATCACACATCACTAAATCCTACTTATCTAGCATAGGAGTGTAACTCTAGGCCCCTTGGGAGTGCATCTGCATCTCCTTCCTTGGCGGTCTCCTCCATACATTCCATCTCTGTTGGCGTCAGACCTTTGGCCTTCACCATTTTTCCATCAACCTACTGTCTAAGATATCCCATATATTGAATTTTCATATGTTATGGCTCATTAGTATATACATATACAGCGCTGTCCAAAAGGTTTAGGCATTAAAAGTGGAGTGAGGATGGTGCTATCAAAATAATGTCATCAATAGTTCGTGTCCTGCTGCAAAATAAATCCTGTCAGAACCTGTCAGATGCCTCTTAATTTGTATTGTCTGATGGATAAGAATCTTAACATTTAAAGTACCTGAAATCTTTGCACAGTACAGTATATGATAATTATCTGATCAATATATTAATGTCACTACAACAATTTGTATTAATACCTTTTATCGCTATTTTCAGATTAATTTTGAAAAGCTGTGCCACTCTCTGGAAGACCAACTGAATGAATACAAGGTGAAAAATGATGAGAACACTCATCTGATCACTGAAGTGAACGCTCAAAGGGCAAGACTTCAGAATGAAAATGGTAAGTAGCTAATTAATCCTCTGAACCTTAAAACCACTGGCAGGTTTGAAATGCCAGATATAAAAAGTGAAAATTTCCATTGATCCTTGAACTACTCATCTGTGATGCACCACTTCATCAGAAAATCTAAGCTTAATATTGGGATGTCTAATCAAAATCACTTCCTATTCTCTATTTAATCCAACCTTTATTGATCCCCTTGGGAAAATTCCTTCTCTGCATTGACCCATCCCATTCATAGTTAACCTTAACTATATATACTAGGAGCAGTGGGCTGCCGCAGTGCAGCGCCCGGGGAGCAGTCAGGGGTTAAGGGCCTTGTTCAAGGGCCCACAGTGGTGGTGACTGGGACAAGGGGTCGCTCTCACTTTCCCACATCAACCTCTTGCCAGTCCGGGGACTCGAACTGGCAACCCACCGGTTACAAGTTCACTTCACAAGCCACTAGACCACCACTTTATCATTTAAAAATATTCCATTTGCATAATATTCTATAAAAAACAACAATTTCTGTGCTTCTCAACACAACCAAGAAACCATTAGTGACTCAGCTGTAACCAACAGCAGACCAAACCTAAGGGACTCCTTGGCTGAACTAGGCTGAACTGCAGCCTGTGTTTACACATAACAGATAAGAGACAAGTACTGAGAAAAGTTTAAAATGTAAGTAGTAAAATATCTATGGCATGTAGAGCCATTATTTTCCTGTATTGTTAACACCTATGGGCACTTGAAAATATGTTGATTCCATGTTTCCATATTTGTAAAATAAGTAATCAAAGAAATTAATTTATGATTTATGGCATTATAGGTTGGTTATACTGCACAAAAGACACATCCTCTCTACTTGTAGCCATGGTTCTGTTGTTTCCATAGAGGCACAGGACTTTATATTGCAGTGAAAAATGAGCCCACAGTGAGTAAAAATGTAACCGGAGCAAAAAGCACCCAGACACTGCTTGGAGTTCAGAGGTTTAAAATGCTTCTGGAGTCAAATACTTCTCACTTGATTTTTCCTAATTTTCTGAAACCCCTTGAACAGGTGAGTTTTCTCATCTTCTTGAGGAGAAAGAAGCAGTCCTGTCTCAAATGTCGAGGGCCAAGCTCGCCTTCTCTCAGCAAATAGATGAGCTAAAGAGGCAGGTTGAGGAAGAGACAAAGGTTTGTTGCATTGCTTCATTCTGTAGAACCAATCAGTGCCTGTGACATTAATACTTTAGGGTTAGTTAATTAGCTGATTAGCTTACCTGAGTAGCAACAGGGTTAGGGTTAGCCTCAGTAAGGTTAACACATTTAACTGACTAATATGACGCATGCATCAGTAATGTGCTTCTTGCCAGTGGACAGTTAGCGTAGCATGAAGACTGTAAGCGGGTGGTAAAACCAGCCTGGCTGTGTCCAGATGATGGATGAAATGTGGTTTTATTGACCTGCCAGGTCCATGTCTAGCTGGGCCAGTGTCACAGTAAGATTCTTGTTTCCATCTGCTGTCAGTCTTTGATAATAACTGAGCAATTGCCTGCTAGCTTTAGCTTCGTATTTACTGCACAGATCTTTTAAGTAACTCTCAATTAAACATGTTTATTGAGAGTAACAATGTTTAACTAATGGAGTATTGAGATCACTTATTTTGAGCCTTCATATAAATTTGAGTGTCTTCAAGTAAAATCTTACTCTGCCTCTGTGTTAGGCGAAGACTGCCCTCGCCCATGCTCTTCAATCTGCCCGCCATGACTGTGACTTGCTGAGGGAGCAGTTTGAGGAGGAGCAGGAGGCCAAGGCTGAGCTCCAGAGAGCCCTGTCCAAGGCCAACAGCGAGGTGGCCCAGTGGAGAACCAAATATGAGACTGATGCCATTCAGCGCAACGATGAACTGGAAGAAGCTAAGTGAGAGTTGTCCTCATACAGAAATATCTACATTTTTAAAATAATGTGCGTCACGGCAAGTTAGGGAACTCGGAATGCAGACACAAGACACAGACCAGAACCAGGGACTCAAAACATGGATTTGTTTTTGTACAGAGTTTACAAGAACAGAATGCAACAAACTGATGCCACATAAAGAGATGCAAGGCGAGAGATAATTACACAGGAGATTAACTCCTTCAAAACAAAATCAGAGGTCCAAAAACATCCTCATGACAATCCACAGAGATAGGATCAGAGACTTAAACTAAAAAGACACAGGCAGAGTTCAGGCAGGGCTTAAGTAGGGGCTAACTAGCAGATACAGCAGTGTGATAGGAATACAAGTTGTCAGCTGGCAAAACAAGGCTACAACACTTAACTGACAGGGTTCAGGGGCTGGTCTGGACAACCACAGTCCAAAGAGCTGCAATGTAAAACAGGACCAGGCTGGGCAGGCGATTAGCAGAGCTGGGCAGGTTGAAGTAGGTTGTGAGTGAAGCGGGGTGGCTGTCAGGGGTTGGAGCCAAAGGCTGGAGCTGACAGGGCCAGCAGAACAATCCAAGGTCCAGCTCGATCAAAGAGGCGGTTTGAATAGAGGCCAGATTGAAGTGAGTTGGCTGGAGTGGGTTTAAGAGTCTTCCTCAGCTATAGCAGGGAAGAGACGAGGCAGGAGGCTGCTCAGAGAGATGGTTGCAGAGCGAACAAATGTTAGCTAAAGTCAGTGGTGGAACTAGCAACATGATCAAAGAGGCAGGAGCAGTGGGCCTGACACAGTGTTTGGAAATGATCATCATTAATGATTCTTTCTGTTGAAATCCTCAGGAAAAGGCTTGCCCAACGTTTGCAGGAGGCTGAGGAGGGCATCGAGGCTGTGAATGCCAAATGTTCGTCTTTGGAGAAGACAAAGCAGAGGCTGCAGGGAGAGGTGGAAGACCTCATGACTGATGTGGAAAGAGCAAATGCTCAAGCAGCTGGACTGGACAAAAAGCAGAGGAGCTTTGATAAGGTTACCGAGACACACAGTAGTTACCTGTGCTAAACAAATACAACCCACTGATGCCATCAAAGTAACAACCGTCATACTGATGAATGCCTGTTTCACTGCATTATGCCACTGAAATGCCAGTGATTTCATAGGCCTTAAAAATCTGTACAGTTCATTAAGGCCCTAAAGGATTTCACCTCAGTCAAATCAGCATGTTGTGTTTCATCTTTAGATTTTGTCTGAGTGGAAACAGAAGTATGAGGAGAGTCAGGCTGAGCTGGATGGTGCGCTGAAGGAGTCTCGCTCCCTCAGCACTGACCTCTTCAAAATGAAGAACTCTTATGAGGAAGCTTTGGAGCACCTTGAAGTCCTGAAGCGAGAGAATAAAAACCTGCAACGTATGAATATTATGCTTTCTTAAAATCAATGACTAGACAGCTGTTCATATTCACTATATCTAACATTCCATTTGACTGGTAATTTGAAGAGGTGTGACGCATTTTTACATTTATAGAGGAAATTTCTGATCTGACTGAGCAACTTGGGGAGAATGGCAAAGCCATCCATGAGCTGGAGAAAATGAAGAAACAAGTGGAGAATGAGAAGACTGAGATCCAGACTGCTTTGGAGGAAGCTGAGGTGACTGAGTGTGATGCGAAGAAATGATGTACAGGTTGAAATAAGGTTTTTCTACACATAGTTTTGTCTGCCACTGCAGTATTTCACTCTTATCTGTGCTCAAGGCTTCTCTGGAACATGAAGAATCCAAAATTATGCGTATCCAGTTGGAGCTCACTCAGGTCAAAGGAGAGGTGGATCGCAGGTTAGCCGAGAAGGATGAGGAGATTGATCAGATGAAACGCAACCATCTGCGCATTGTGGAGACGATGCAGTCGGCATTAGATGCTGAGATGCGCAGCAAGAATGATGCAATGAGAATCAGGAAGAAGATGGAGACTGACCTCAATGAGATGGAGATCCAACTGAGCCACGCCAACCGGCAGGCTGCTGAAGCCCAGAAGCAGCTGAGGAACATGCAAAGCCACCTCAAAGTGAAATATTCATCATTGCCACATTTCGTAGAAGGATCTTTAGTTTTTAAATCCTTATTCTGGGTAACCTAGTTTATTGTCACCATTCTTTCTCTCTGCAGGAACAAACCCTTCACCTGGATGAGGCACTGCGGAGCCAGGAGGACCTGAAGGAACAGGTGGCCATGGTGGAACGCAGGAGCAGCCTGCTGCAGGCAGAGGTGGAGGAGTTCCGAGCCGCTCTGGAACAGTCAGAGAGAAGCCGAAAGTTAGCTGAAGGGGAACTGGCTGAAGCCTGTGAGCGAGTTGGGCTGCTGCACTCTCAGGTAACTCCTAATCAAACAGGTAGCCAGGAACAGAAATATGATATTATTTACTCCATATCAACAAATAATAGTCAAATATCTGCAGGGGGTTGATGTGAGTGCTGTATTAGTTGAGTAGGTGTTTAAGTCAGTGATATTTAGAGGTGGAACTTAAAGCTGCACTAATCGGATCGTTTTT
The DNA here is from genome assembly GCA_900302755.1 of Chromis chromis. Lineage (NCBI taxonomy): Eukaryota > Metazoa > Chordata > Actinopteri > Pomacentridae > Chromis > Chromis chromis. The sequence continues at coordinate 4,724 of OMNN01071917.1, read as the reverse complement.
AGTGGATCCTGTGGCTTGTACTGTTTTTTTGTTTGTTTTGTTTTACAACCTGCAACTTTACTGTTTAGGTTCACTCTCACAGCTCTCATCAGCTTTGTTTTCAGCAGCAGCAGGTAGCTATCTTCAGTTAAATGCTCTGCTGAACCCAGGTTATGATACCTGTCACACACCACACAGCCTGACTCACCTGCAGTTAAGAGCTGCAACTGGCCACGGATTTCACGCTGCTTTCTTCTCTCTGCTATCTGCGTGTTAACGTTTTAAAAGTCCACTTCAATAACCTCTGGGCGGCAACCTACATGCTGAAAATGTGGATTATGCAAGCAGCACTGCTATTTTTTTTCCTCTGAATTAGTCATTTTAATGGCAGTGCTGATTGTCCTGCGTGCAGATGTTCAACCAAATACATTTCACTCATCACCATTTCAAGTGGACACCGTCAGCTGCAGCTCCGCCCAGTACAATTATGAGGGTTTTTAAACAATTCCGTACTGCAGAATGGTCTGGCTGTGTAAGACTGCATAGCAGTCAGCTCTAATGAGCTTTTTAGAGCCTTTTCAGCTCACTGCTTCTGTGTCACCACTCTCCAGCTGCAGCAGGCAGCTATTCTCAGCAAAACAGTGCCAAACAAAGCACACACACAGCACACAACCTCTTCACCATCAAACAAATAACAGGAATAATAAGTAACAGATATTGGACTTACAAGATGCCTGGATTGTTGTAGAGTTCAAACCTCAAGTGGAGAGGTAATAAAAACAATAAATGAATAAATAAATAATGAATGCAGCTTCAAAGACACACCTGACAGTAAAGGATGCCTGCAAAAGCTATAAGCTACAAAGCGAGCGTATTTGTATGTAAAAGTAAGAGCAGTGTTATTTCAGTATTCATGTCATTGTCATTCATATATCAGACTTATGTATTATTAACATACACCATAGTGGTGTCTTGGGGAGAGAGTAGTTTACACCATTACACCTGTGAGTGCTTGCCGTTGAATGTTTAGAACGTCGTCCCTTTTATTCTCAGTTTGTTAACTGTTAATTTGACTGCAGAACACCAGTCTGCTCAACTCCAAGAGGAAGCTGGATGCAGATGTCAGCCAGCTGCAGGGTGAAATAGAGGAAGCAATCCAAGAGGCCCGCAATGCAGAGGAGAAAGCCAAGAAGGCAATCACTGATGTAAAAGTCTTTACTTTACCTCTACTTCTATCCAGCTAGCCAGTAACTTGAGAAATGATGCTAATTATCAAGCCATCTGGTCGACTCCAGCTCACTTCTACTCTTGTTATTTTCTGACAAATTATACATGAAACATCAACTGAACTTGATGCGCAATTGTAGGCAGCCATGATGGCAGAAGAACTGAAGAAAGAGCAGGACACCAGCAGCCACCTGGAGAGGATGAAGAAGAACCTGGAGATCTCTGTGAAGGATCTGCAGCACCGTCTGGATGAGGCTGAGAACTTGGCTTTGAAGGGGGGCAAGAAGCAGCTCCAGAAACTGGAAACACGGGTATAGAATAGAATAGAAATACTTTATTAAGTCATTCATATATCAGACTCCTGTAACATTACTGACAACAATGATTACAGCTGATGTTGGATTTGTGGGGCTTTGACTTTCTGTTTAGGTGCGTGAACTGGAGGGTGAAGTGGAGAGTGAACAGAAAAGATCTGCTGACGGCATCAAAACAGTCCGTAAATACGAGAGGAGAGTCAAGGAGCTCAGTTACCAGACTGAGGAGGACAAGAAGACTGTTCTGAGACTGCAGGACCTGGTGGACAAGCTGCAGCTCAAAGTCAAGGCATACAAACGGCAGAATGAAGAAGCTGTAAGATCTTCTCATCAAACGAGAACGTTAATGTTTTCATAATGATCATTCTTCAGCTCATGTTCAGTTCTTTCTCTACAGGAGGAGCAGGCCAATACTCATCTTGCTAAGCTGAGGAAGGTGCAGCATGAGCTGGAAGAGGCACAGGAGCGGGCAGACATAGCTGAGTCCCAGATCAACAAGATGAGGACTAAAAGCAGAGAGTATGGAAAGGTAACATTTGACATGTGTACAGTTTCATTTAAATAATTTGGATCCATTTCTGCCAAGAAGGTGATTTAAACAGAAATCTGTAGTTCAGTGGGTGTGCTGTGTTGAACATGTATAGCATATAACAGAGTGAGCGCACCTCTGTGCAAAATCACTTAAATGTCAAATGATTTAATAATTGCATTATTTTGTTTAGTAGTTCCTCTTCTGAACAGAGGAACAAAACAAAAGCAAACACTTTAGAAAGACTATCGTGAAAATACAGTCCCCAAAGAAGAAAGTAAATGCAACAAAAGTGAACACAACTGTGATTTCCAGTTAGCCTAACTGCATGAACATGGTCATAGAATCACCTGTGAACGCCAGAACTGTATGTCTGCATCATGGCTCCACATAAAAAAGAACTGCCAAGGGATTAAAAAAACCTGATTGTGAGGCTTCACAAAGATGGAAAATATACAGGAACATCAATGACCAACTAAAAACACGAAATGATGAAATACAGTTAGAACAGGAACAGACCAGCAAGTGTTTCAGTCCTACTGAGAGAACACTCTAACCTGGAGTATATTTCCTGAAGTGATTCTAAAAGAATGCCTTTAGTGCCATTTGCCATTTATAGACTAAAGTAGACCAACACAACCCTCCAGCAGCTGAAAAAAATTAATTTAAGGAATGGCAGAAAATGTGTAGAAGTCTGTGTAGGGGCATCCTCCACCCTGAGCAGGACTGATTCTGTCATCAAACATAGAGGTGGACACATAAGGTAGTAGAAGATTCACAGTAATGGAATTTGAACTGACTTTACTTGCATTTACTTCCTACTTTGAGGCCTGTATTGTTAATATAGTAAACTGTTATTTTTAAATTTGGCATAAGAGCAAATATGCTACTGGTCACCTTTTGAAGTAAGGTACTGTAAGCTGATACAGTGTTGAATTATTTGACATAAAATGAGATTGTAGAGGGGTTTACTCACTTCTGTTGTATACTATACTGAACTAAAAATGAAGGAGTAACAGAGATAATGTGATCGAAATCAGCTGTTTTCTATTTGATCTAATGAGCTAAACTAAAATCCAAATATATACATTTGAATATATGATTTAAAGTTGCTTAACAACAACAAGGAAACCCACATTCCAGTGGAGTCAGTCTGCAGAGACTATATATTTCCATACGTGTCTCCTCTCTACTCTGTGTAAAACACAGCCTGCAGTTCATCTGAAAAGCCACAGCTCAGATTAAAGAAAAGGGTGCCCCTGCATGGATGGAAATGCTAGGAGTGTACATCAGTGGTTGCAGACAGTGCTGCAGGAAATAAAAATTGATGAGCAATGGGCTGTTTTAATATTTTTATTAATGTGTTTCCTTTCCTTTCTTCTTTTCCTTTCTTTTCCTTTCCCTGTCTCCCTTGCCTTTCTCTATCCTCCTCCCTGGCTTGTCTCAGGCTGCTGAATCAGAGTAAACCTTGCAGATATGACTCATCCTCTAAGCAAGTTTTAAGTGCAAGTAGAGGTTTAATAAACTGAATAAACCTTGTTGTTTGCTGTGATGTCGTAGCAGAATAAAGTGTTGTGAAGCATAGGTTTTGCTGTAGCTTTTTTTCCCCTGCTCATACAGTGATTAGTCATCAGAATATAAGTGGAGTTTTCCAGCAGCAATCATCTTTGTGAATATCAGCAGAAGGAAACAGAAACGTCTTGTTGATGTGCTCACAGACTGAGCTTTGTGGCGCCAATTAGCCAGCCGGAAATCACTCCAACAGATAATCAGTGTCATAGAATGACTGTGCAGTTTGTGCCTCAGCTCCCATCAGTGTGTGTAGTTATCGTCTAATTAGAGCAACTGTTTACAGAGATCAGGGCCGACGCCTGCTGACATTTACATTCTGAGTTAAAATAGCCGTCCTCTTCAGAGTCACTCATCTACATACACTACTTAATCCTGGCATGAGAGCAGCGGATTAACCACCATTAGACCAATATAATCAAAGGAGCGTACGGACCAATCAGGAAGGATACAGAGGATTATTATATTTTGGAGCGTCTATTTAGCTGTGTCACTCCATCCTCCAACCTGTTTGTCTGTTTAGTTTCAATCTTGGTGTCTCAGAGTCTTCATCATTACAGGAATTTCAGTTGTCTGAGGAGAAGATTATAACTTTGATGTAGAGGCAGAATGTTCACCAGCAACTTACAGCTACCCAGACCTTTAATTCAGTGGTTCTCAACTGGTGGGTCGGGACCCAAAAGTGGGTCGCGAAGCCATTTTTAGAGGGTCGCAGAAGCATGCCCCCCCCTCAAAAAAGTAGTGGTATAAAGTCTTTTATTTTGAAGGACGTGTTTCTTATGACACAGTTTGCTTTCAATAGCAGGATATTTAGTGGTGGTGACATATTTGATCATTTTGCGCCTCTTTGTGGTCATTTTGTGTCTGGTTTGGATTGTTTTCTACCTTGTTTTGTGTGTCTTTGTGATGGTTCTGTCTCTCTTGGATTGTTTTGCGTGTGTTTGTAGCCATTTTTGTCTATTTTAGTTTAGTCTGCTTGAGATAAATCTGTTTTTTTGTAGATTTGCATCTCTTTGTGATCATTTATTTTGTATACCTCATTTCCTTGTTGTCACTTTGTCTTTTTGTGATTACTTTGTGTCCCCTTCTGGTTTCTTTGTGGTGGT